>MU184622.1:0-48356 GCA_016904865.1 Pissodes strobi | reverse complement strand
TACTTATTTTTATGAATTAGGCAAGCCATTTCCAGAATAAATAAAGATGGGAGGGTCAGAATAGAGTGCTTGACAAAAAGGGGCTTACAGTGGGTTCTTGGATGCGCATTACACAGATTTCTAACAGCTCTCTTCTGCAGAACGAAGACAGATTGAAAAATATTTCGAGAGCAAGCTCCCCAGAAGGGCAAGGCATATCTGAGATGTGACTCAATAAGGGCATAATACACGTTACGCGCAACTTCTCCACCAAGCTCTCGAAAGGTAGCCCGAACAGAAAAACAACCAGATGCCAATCTTTTATTCAACTTAACGATATGAGTATAGAACTTTAAGTCTTCGTCAATACACAAACCCAGAAACTTAGAAGAGTTCACAGCCTGGATGGTGTTGTCACCAAATATAAGGCCATCAATAGAACAGTTGAAGCCGATGAGGTTAGTTTTAGACATGTTCAAGCAGAGGCGATTGGCGTCACACCACTGCTTAATCCTTCCGAGATCCAACCCAATATCCCGCAGCAGCCGCCCCGGATCCTTGTCGCGCCACAGTACGGTAGTGTCATCTGCAAACAGCGTAAAGCGCCCAGCAATTTCAAGCATAGTCAAATCATTCACATATAATAAAAAAGGATTGGCCCCAATACAGAACCCTGGAGCACGCCGCATGAAGTACGCTGTCTGCTAGATGACACACCATCTATGTGGACAGACTGCTCCCGGCCACACAGGTAACTCTCGAACCACCGAAGTGCCGCGCCTCGAATCCCGTAAGCAAAGAGTTTCCGCAGCAGCACCTCGTGACTCACACAGTCAAAGGCCTTTGACAAGTCACAAAACACTGCCGCAGTCGCCATTCATACCCTGGAAACCCCCCGACAGAAACTCGAACATTGCATCAGACGTGCTCCTATCAGATCTAAATCCATACTGATTTTCAGTAAGAATGTCATGATTATTTAGGAAGGATAAGAGACGATCCTTCACTAGGCGCTCAACAAGCTTAGAGAGAGTAGACAGCAAAGAAATCGGCCTATACCCAACAAGCAAATATAGTTCCCAGTCCTTTTTAAAAAGTCACTGCCTCTAAAGTCTAGTTCCTAGACCCACCCTGCCACTTAAAATGTTACTCTATAAGGAATAGTCACTTTGAAGTATATTTCGAGAGTGACCGGTTAGTGCCTACCTACCATAAAAGTGGAAAATAAATACTCCGATTGCAAGTGGCAAACATGTAATTTAAAGAAGTGGCTGGAACTACCCGAATCTTCGAATATGACACCATAAAAGACCAAAAACTTTATAGTAACTTTTTAAAGTAGCGGTCACTAACAACTGCTACCATAATGCCTCGATTAAGTTTTTGTTACTTTATAGTAACAATGTAAGTTACGGGGTAGTGGCGGCCATGACACCTAGTTACTTCTAACATTGAAAGTGGCAAAATGGTTACTGCTACCTTCCTAGGTCACTATAAAGTTATTGTTTCTATAAAGTTGCCTCTGGGTAGTTATAATTGTCACTTTATCAATCCGATGATTTTAAAGTTCCAAACGGGTTGGGTTGGCCTAATATATTATCGTTCCCGGTACGTTGTGGAAGCATATGGAACTATAAAGTATTTTTCGGATTAACCGGCCATATTTTTTTCATGATTTTTCATACAAACAGCCAAATGGCTCAAACATTTTGCGTTTTCAAGCTAAATATACCTAGACTAAAGCTTTTTTCCTTAGTTATTTTGTTATTTTTGATGGTGGACTAATATTTTAAAGATTCACGCCAGTTTCAAGCAAATTATTTTTTTTTATTTTATTACTACATGAGTTTCTATTGCAAATAATATAATAATTTGAAATGTTTTGAGAGGCGCTCGAAAATTTTGTCATATAAACCCACTATTTTATTCAGTAAAGTCGATTGCGTTTTGGAATTTACCTACAAAAGGAGTTACAATCGCATGGTAAATAACAAAAAAATAATAATGGCTTCCATAATTATTTTCCATCATGACATTTATTTTTATGAAGTGTGCAATTGCATGAAGAGGTCGCTGCGAATAAAGTTTAACAGTTTAACGAAAGTTTCACATGTCGGTGGCAAACACTTGGCTGCCACGAACCCGCGACTAGGCAGCTTCGTAACAGTCGCATTCACCAGTAGGCTACTTTATAGTAACACATCATAGTAACTCTTTTAGTGGCAAAAACTACCCAAGACACTACACGGCTACTCAAAATCTTTCCCCATTTTGGTCACAGTTACTTAGCAGCTACGAAAATACGACGTAGCCGCCGATGGTCACCGCCCACTTTGTAGTGGCTTTGATAGTGGCAGTTACGTAGCTGCCACCATAAATGCTAGTTGGGTAATTTGAGGGAGTCAATTGATTACCGCCCTTGTAAAGAGGTATTACTTTAGCTAATTTAAAGCAACATGGAAAGGAACCAGACACAAAAGAGATATTAACAACGTGTGATAGAGCAGCAGTGGCCCTATCAGGTAGACTTTCCAGTACCCTGATAGATATTCCATCGTCAGTCGCCGCTTTTTTGTTTTTCATAGAACTTATGGTTTTTCTGATTTCACCGGCACTAGTTGGGATAAAAATATTTAATGTATCAGTCACATTCATATTAGACATATATATTAGGGGGTCGGCGACTGGATGAAGGTCTTTAGTTAGATCATTGCTAATCGAACACGTTTAGAGAGTTGGAGTCAATATTTATTTGTGAAGATTTACTTGCTCTATTAGTAACTTCATTGACAATAGCCCATGATTCGCCTTGTTTATTTTTAGAATCAGAAAAACGTTTGGAATAATACAGATTTTTGGCATTGCGAATGACGATTCTGTAGGTTCTCCTGTACAAGGAGTAATAAGACTGGAGCATCATGCTGTCAGGATACGCTTTCCTGATGCTGTTTAAAAATCTCAGATTTGAGGCAAAAGTGCGTATCCCTCGTGTCAGCCATCTTCTTCTGTCTTTGCGCCTTGGCTTCAAATGAAGGACAGGAAAAGCGTTGTTGACAATATTTGCCAAAGCACCGTGGAAAGCTCGCAGAGGATCAGCCCCTCGCATAACAGAATACCAGTTGAAAGATTCACACAGGTCACGAAATTGTTGAAAGTTATGACTGCTATAAACTCTGCCAAACCTCCTGCCCTCAAAGAAGCGAAAGCAATTAATAGGAATTATGGCCAGAATGGCATTATGATCAGAGAGATTGGGATTAAACACCTCGCAGCAGACATTCTCTTGTATGTTAGAAGCGATGTAATCTATGGTTGTAGAGGATATTTTAGTCACACGAGTCGAGCTGTGAACATGCATGTGAAGATCAAAGGAGTGAAGAATCTACAAATACTTTCTTTTTCACTACATTAACCTTCCTTTTATCTACTTTCAGCACCTTTTGTCTATTATTTTTTTTGTTCGCTATTTCATCGCGCTCCGGAGTATCTGTTGCTATAATTGATCTTTTCCTTTGACGCCCTCGATTGGTTCTCACCTTTTTTTCTGGAGCTTTTGGGTAGGGCTGAATTTTTGACGGGGAAGTATAGATATTTCCCTTGATATTTTCTATAGTGATATCATAATTTTGCTTTGACAGTCCTGCTTTGAGAGAGTTGGTTAAGTTCAAGGTCGTAGCTGAGGAACTTGTGGCAGAATCTGATAAGTTGTTTGATATTGGTAAAGGTCTATCTATGACATATGAACACATGAAGTCGGCTTCAGTAAAGATGTTTTTATCTATGGGCCAAATGCCGGTAGAACGGAAACCTAATGTTATGTTTGACGGAGTAGCCGGTCGATCCCAAGCTTTAAGGCCAATTTCGGGTAGATCATATATCGATAATGTTGTTCCAGGGTGTGAAACCATCCACTCATCACATTCTTGATTAAAGAATTTCTTGAATGGGCCAAACACCGTTTTATCCAACGCCAACGGCTGGAGTCTATTTGATGTGTGGGGTGGTAATGTTAAAATTATGACTCCGTGCGCTTTGCAAAAGTCAATACTTTTGACAGATAAATGAGATTCATGGTTGTCCATACCGAGTATGAAGAACGAAATGTTCCAAGACTTTAAGGAAATTTTCTCTCGTCATCCAACCGGATTGGTGAACTAAGCCCAAAGCACCATACTCATCTGGAATATTTTTGAGCATTCTATTCCTATCAAAAATTTTTCTTGGAAATATCCAAACAGGCGAAAGAGCTATTCCATTTGCACTAATGATTCCAACTTGGGTCACCAATTCCCCTCTTTCTCGAGAAGTAACTTGTCCCACCTGATGTTGCCCCTTTTTTTGCTATAACTTTTTGGACCGTCGTTACACCTGGTTCGTCCAAGTTAAATATATCGGATGCCTGAAATGTATGTCTCCTCAAAACGTTTTCTACCTTATTCTGAAAGTCTCGTACAGCTGTTGGATTAAAGCTTGTTATTCTGGCAAGACTCGTTGCTTCGGGAGTTCGTATTGATAAATTAGGATGCCGACTCATAAACCCAGTAAACCAGTCTTTACCAGCCATTTTATTCGTTTCGTATTTTTTTTGCAAACTCATATGCTAGTCGACGGGTGGCCTTCGGTGTTAAACCATGAAACATGTCTGCACAATTTCTTAAATACTTGTTGAGCCCTGACTTCATTTCTTGCGAAAACACCTGTGTTGTTACGAAATTTGGAGAAAATGTTGTGTTTTCTATACCAGTTTCTTTTGCTTTTCTGGCATACATGGCTAAGGTAGATTTTTTAACATTATGATGTTCGGCACTTTTTCTGATTGACATTCGACCGGATATGACATCTTGCGTTGCAATAAACCCATCCCTACTCTCCGATGATGGAGCTAGGGCCCAGTTTGTACGCTTCAACGACAACTCGCTCTGGCCTACGCATCGGTAATTGTAAAATTCATTAATTTCAATATTACAGTTTTAATTTTATTTCATTCACTCACAGTTCCTTATACGCTGAAGTGAAGGTAGCTAAATAAAAAATAGAAGCTAAGTAACAACGTAATAACTCTAGATTGTTGTCTTTTTATATTGCCAATGGATCGAGTTTCTTGAAATTTTGAAACCAAATCTCTCATGTAGACGTAACTAACGTGTTTGTCAAGATGCCTTTCACTAAAAGTAATGGCAGTTCTCAAATAGCACATACCCTGAGCACCATAAAGAAGAACTGCTTCTGCTCGTTCTTCCATAGAATACAAGAGGGTATATTAGTTTCATTCAGACACTGAACCTTATAGGTAAAATATAAATCATGGGTGAGCCACACTAGACCCATGTTTCCAAGGTATTTTAGTAACTTTTGTCATTAAATATGAGGTCTGCATAATATCAATAAAACACTAAATTATAATACGATTGTTTTATTTCCATTACAGCCACCTAGACGTAGAATCCATCTACAGTTAGTATAAACTTCCTAAAAATTTAAAATAGCCCTTCGACCAGCGAAGAGAAGGTAAAGCATTAAAAAGTCTTATAATAATATTAATAAATGACTAGACTAGCTAAAAAGATGACAAAATACAAATCAAGAAGCATTTCAACAGGAGATTTCACGTGGGTTAGTTTTTAGACATTTACTGCCAAATTGGAAAATATTAACATAATATATTTGTGTGCGTATTTCAGAATAATCTCCTTTATTAACCTAACTAATATATATCTCCTATAGCAATCCTCCTTGATAAGGATTGTCGAAAAATTATCAGTATTACATATAAGTTCGGACCAGGTACCATCGTAATATGATTACTTATTGGTCCTTATATCACATCAATACATTTAGCAATATCTAAAAACACTTACTTAAAGATTCCTAGCATTTAAAATTCAAAGCACATATCATTATGTTTTCCATTCATGGGTAAAACTAACGTTGAATTTGAGTCGTTTTCTACAAATGCATTATGAATCTTGCCACAAAAATAAAACCTGGGATTGATCTTTATAGCTTGTAACTGATAACTACATATAAATTAGACAATTTTTACTGTATCAGAGAGTTTAGCTGTAAAAATCAATCCCTCTGCTTCGATAATGAAATCATAATTTCAAAAGCAGCACTTTTAGCTATCATATAGTATGTCTCACTGATTTTGGCACAAAATTCGTGGTTCAAAATTTAATGCGGGATGACTGCGGAAATTGAATTTTGTTGAGGAGCACACTGAGCTATTAATTTTGACGTTGGTCGTGACACAAAGGTTTACGCGCTAAGAAATCAAAAGTCAGATTTATTGATATTCAAAAGGGCTTAAAGAGAAAAATTGTGGATTATGCGGCAGTAAACTCCAAGTTATATTCTTATTTATGGTACGTGATAGTGAAAAGTGCTATACGTGGAAATATTTATGTACAAAGAAATCTCACTTCCAAAGATTTTGTCGCTTAGGCCTTTTTGTTTCAAAATTAAGACAAGGCTTAACCACCACCTGAAGCCATTACAGTTTTCGCCCCATTTTGTGATTCCAAATAGACTTATGCAAAAAATCTTTTGAGGTTTCAAAGTAAGCAACAAGCTTACACTGAAAGAAAATATTGCTCAAATGTAGTGAATTTCGTTTGAAATTATCGCTTCAATTTGTCGCTTAAGCTTTTTAGTTTCTCTTGCCAACAGAATAGATAAATGGACCTCTGTATGGAAAGCATGTATTTCTCACGCTCCAGTATGAAAACCTGGAACTTACTGCGGAAGCTTGGATAATGTAATGGAGGGTTCGTCGGTTAAATACCAGGTGATCCACTCTACTTGGGATCTAAAAGTATAAATAAAGCCCTGTTTCTGCTTTCAAAAACGGGTCACTATTGGTTCGATTTTCGAAAAAAAAAGTGGAGTATGAGTTTTTCTGTAAGTCACTTCAAAATAGACGTTAAATCTTTATCCATCCAGTATAACGGAATTTTAAATGTTTAAGGTGAAGAGTATATTACATAAATATGTGTAATAGGAAAACCAATTAGGAAATATTTTGAAAAGCTTCAAGTTTCAACATTTCAAAATATGTACTTTCAATTTTATTAACGCTCTGTAACAAACTGTTCACACTGAATATGAAAGTCTTTTACCAATTTCAGAATAATTAAAACCAAGACATATCGGATCTTACTCTATATGCTACGATTTAATTCTGCCTATTTTCGAATAGCGTCTACAGTTATGTGTAACATTAGAGATTGATTTAAAGAGAACAAATATATTAGTTAAATTTTTATGAGCATGAGGAGAGTCACTCGAAAATCTACATTCTACGATTCATTGAGCAAACGAATTAATTTCTTGGACCACTCTGAGCTTATGGAATAAAAATGCTCTAATTTCTATAAAGTAAAGGTATCACCTTATAATGTAAAACGATGATCCTAGACAATTTATACTAAATTTGTGGCATCCATGCACATGCGTAGGCTGATCGGAACAATGAAAGGTTCAACTACCGCGCAACACTGGCCAAGAAAAAGTGTAATATCGCAGGTTATATGTCAACATTTGAAATTGGCGCGCAGTAACCGGAAATAACCAATCTGTCAATTGTTTGCAAAAGGTCAGTTTCAGTTGTTCACAGTCATGTTTTGTGTCAAGTTTGTCTCTCTCTCTCTATGTTTAGTGTATTTACGTCTTTATATTTTGTGAATAAAACTCAACTAGTACTCCAAATCAGTGTTTTATTAAAGGATCTATCATTGGCGATGACTATTGTAACGGAAAAGCGCGGGAAATTGGAATAACATTGGTTGGTGTATCGGCGTGGTTTGATCAAGGTCAAATCCGTAATCTCCGAGAAAGAACATGGCTTTGATAGATAAGCGCATTCAACCCCGAAGCCCAAGATTGGACGATATATCAGGAAAGATTAGAGCAATATTTCTTGGTAAATAAAACTGGTAATGAATTGCAAGTGGCAACTCTACTGAGTTTAGTGAGAAACTCTGTCTATCAAACATTGAGGGACTTGACATATCCGGAACTGCCTAAAGATAAGACGCACGGACAGTAAGCAGAACTTCTTAAGCCGCAATATGCACCTCATATAAGTACTTTGAGGGAAAGAATTAAAGTTTATCTTTATCATGCATGCGAGTGGAATGCTCGGATCAGACGTATGGCAACTATCTACAAATTCGGCTCGATGACGTGCTGAAACAAAAGTTTCTAGCAGGAATGAGAAAAGGCAAGATTCAGGATAGGTTGTGCGAGGAAGACGAAAGCAAAACATATGCGGAAGTACTGACATTGGCGCAAAAAAACTGAATCTTCCATATTGAATCGGGTGTCAGACGTCAACTTCATCAACCGAAATCACAACCAGTTCAGTTCAGTTCAGTTCATCCGAACATATACTTGAGAACCGGCAAGATAGCATTTCTATCAAACGCATCTGCCAGAGAAATGTCATTCAACAATAAACGTCAACGTCAACAAGGAAGAAATTGGACGTCGAAAAATAGCAGAACTAATCAAAGAAAACAATGCAGGGAAAATGTGTTATAACTGTAATATATGTGGAAACAAAGTTGGATACTTGGAAGCGGTGTGTAAAAATGTTAGACATCAAAACTTTGTTGATGCAGACATTTCGGACGATAATAGATGTTCAGTGATCATGTTTACAATGAGGAAAATAAAGAATATTGTTGTGAAAACAATGAAAGCTTTGAAAGGGTCTGGTTAAGATAAGGTAAGGTCTTAATAACGTTTTTTTTGGAAAAATTTTGGTATCAATCGATTCGTTTTTTTTATTTTCTTTCCAAAAAAGTGAGGATCATTGAGATATTATCACGTTTTTTTTGGTAAAAAATTGATATTAAATGTTCGTAATGTCGGTGCAATAAGCCATATTTCCATTACAGACGCGACGTTTTTAAAGCAATTTAAGCATTAAGTAGGCTTTGCAAAATGCGAGGCAAAATGTCAAAGTGTACAAAAGCCAAATTTAAAACCGTTAATGTCGATTTGTTGACAGAATTTCGAAAGCTTTTTAAGGATCGTGATCGAAACGCAATAAAAATGGAAATTCAAGGTTCATTCGAGCTATATGAAATCGTATTAAATTAGAGCGATGCAGTATACGACTTTTTAATAGGTAGCGCTTCGTGCAAGCCATTATTCATTCAAGTGCGTAGTGCCTTGAACGAGACGAAACTAACCCAAGCTAACCGAAATTGATTCTCCTAGGTTTGCATGAAGAATGGCTTGCGTAGTGTCTAAAACGAGACAAAACTAACCCAAACAGACCCAAACTAACCCAGACTAACCCAAGCTAACCGAAACTAACACAAGCTAACCGAAATTGTTTCATGTAGGTTTGCATGAAGAATGGCTTGCGCTTCGCACAAGTTATTCTTCGTGCAAGTGCCTAGTGCCTAAAACGAGACGAAACTGACCCAAAGCTAACCCAAACTAAGCGAGTAGTTTGGACTATGTCGTAGGTAACGCGGAGTACTCCAACCTACTCCGCGTTACCTACGACATAGTCCGAACTACTCCGTTAGTTTGGGTTAGCTTTGGGTTAGTTTCGTCTCGTTTTAGGCACTTGCACGAAGAGTAGCTTGCGCGAAGCGCAAGCCATTCTTCATGCCAACCTAAAAGAAACGATTTCGGTTAGCTTGGGTTAGTTTGGGTTAGGTTCGTCTCGTTTTAGACACTACGCAAGCCATTCTTCATGCAAACTGTAGGTAACGCGGAGTGGCTCGGAGTAGCTTAGAGTAGTTCGTAAGTAGCTTGGAGTAGGTGGTAGGTAACGCGGAGTGACTCGGAGTAGCTTGGATCAGGTCATAACTAGCCCAGAGTAGTTTGTAACTACGGCGTAGGTAGCGCGGAATGGCTCGGACTAGCTTGGAGTAGGTCTTAAGTAGCGCGGAGTTACTCAGACTAGCTTGAAGTAGGTTGTAAGTACCGCGGAGTGGCTCGGAGTAGGTCATAAGTAGCTCAGACTAGTTTGGACTAGGGTGTAGATAGCTGAGAGTAAGTTAGAGTAGGTCGTAGGTAGCGCGGAATGGCTTGGGGTAGGTCGTAGGTATCGCGGAGTAGCTTGGAGTAGGTCGTACATAGCGGAGTGACTCAGACTAGCTTGGAGTAGGTCATAAGTAACTCAAACCATTTTGGAGTAGGGTGTAGATAGCTGAGACTAGGTTGGAGTAGGTCGTAGGTAGCGCGGAGTGGCTCGGAGTAGGTGGTAAGTATAGCGCGCAGTTGCTCGAAGTAGCTAGGACCAGGTCGTAAGTAGCTCAGAGTAGCTTGGAGTAGATCGTAGGTAGCTCGGAGTAGGTCGTAACAATGTTTATATTTATATAAACAATGGTAGGTAGCTCGGAGTGTAGTTCATAATAAGTCGTAAAGTAGTTTCGGTTAGTTCGAGTTATTCACTTCTCTCGCTCGAATACTAAACACAACAACCAACCCAAACTAACCGAAACTAAGTAAAAAAGTAAATTATTTCATAAAACAGATTTAATTACATTAATTTGAGTTAGTTTCTGTTCGTTTTACTCCCAGAGCGTGCGGGGGCCAACGCATGAAATGTAGCGCGCTTAATTGGCTTACTTTGGATTGGCTAAAAGTCGAGTAAGGGCGGTTACTTTGTCTTATTTTCAATAAGAGAAATATGCAACGTTTAGCAACCTTGACAGAGACCTCCGTGCCAGTGTGTAAAATATCATTATTTCACGTTTTAAAATTTTTAAATTTGCTTGCTTCAGGTCTTGAGGTTTGATTTTGACTTTACCTGCGCAAGTAGTAAGGTGTTTTAGTGATTTTACACAAGTTTAAACTTAAAACTTGAACTTTGGAGACTCAAATGTGGTGGTTTCTCAAATTTTCTTCACTTTATCTCAACCAGAATTGCTTAAACTACTCTAGATACCCTCTTGAGAACAAAATAAAATTTGCAAGGCGGACAACCTATAAATTATTATCTTTTCAACCAGACCCCATGTAAGTTGTAATAATTTAGTTTTTAATAATTTGTATATAAAAATATTCACAAAATGAATGATAGTTGTATTTATTTAAAAATGCTGAGTTTTTTTTGTCAAATTTGACATTTGGAAAATACTACTTGATGTTTAAATTGTCTTTAAAAACCGCTTTCAAATATTTACGGTATATAATAAAGATAAGAGTGATTTGTTATTAGAGAGATTTTAAGCCCCTTGTTTCAGCATGTCGTTATGGTTATCGTTATTGTGAGCATGCGCAGTACTAAAATGTCATCACTTCGACTTTATTAACGATAACGGTTTCCGCTAATTACGAAGAAATGAGGAAGGTGTTATCGTAATCGTTGTGGTTATTTCATGGACTGAAAGGTTGCCAATGCGCTTAGAAGTTACTAACATTCTTATGAGTATGACGAAATTTGATTGATTATTCGATGACAAATTTGAAAACGTATAGAAATTATATTTTTATTAGTTAACTTGGAATATTTATAAATTACTTTAAACATAGGTTTTGCATTTTTAAACGTTGTAGGGCATTATTATTTCTTGGAATAAATAATACTATAACAATAATACTTTTAATTTGCTGTGGAATTCTCACTGGTCCTGCTAATCGATAAATACGTTTTTTTTAAACCTAAAATAAAGTGTTGCCTCATTGTCTTCAAAGTTATTCAAATCGAATTCTGCCTGAACCTGCCTCATATCATCCTCCTGCTGCAGAGGATTGTTTCGAAAAATATCATTCAGGATAATACCTCTGATTAAATTGTGGTTGGCTCCATTAGGATCATGTCTCGAATTATGGATTCCTATTCCAACGGTCGCGAGGATAGGACCAGTAGAGATAGCTGTAAAAAATTATCTTGCAGATTTTTTATTTCGAATACCTCGAGTTTAGCCTTGATCATTGTACTGTTGTACCATTATTTCTGTGTATAGTTCTCGTATGAAAACGATTTAACTTGCACAATAAAGTCTTGAGTCCAAAAATCGGGGTCGGAGCCCCGGCTATTGGAAATAACCATGCATGAAACGGACGACGATAACGTGTCTTTGCGGTCGTATTAGTCCCCCTAACGAATTCGTTCAGAAACAAGTAAGATATATACACTCAAAACTCACTAAAAGAAGAGAAACCTGTGTGGATTGTGCGAATCTAGCCGATCCCCTAGTTTCAGTCACTTACAAAGACACCAAAACAATTCTAGCAGATGTAGATAAGGCACATCTACATCTTAAAAATGTTCATGAAGACATTAGGACTTCCTCCGCGAAAAGGAAGGAAACAATAAAAGCAAAAATAGACACAGGACGCAACACACAGTCAAAAAGACCTAGAACAGCCGACGAAAGCTCCGACATGGACATCGAGCTAGCGCCTCACAACAGCATCGAAAAAACTATAGAAAAAAGCAACTAAAACAAACACACACATTCCTTAAACCCCACAGAAAGCGAGAATTTGCTAACATCGTCTACGCAGCCAACACAGTCTAATGACAAAGATGTGTTCAAAACACCTTTCAAAACGCTCTCGTTTTCGAAAAATATTAAAGCGGCCAAAATCGACATGGAAAGACCACCCCCTATACCCCTTGAAAACAGGTTCGAGGCTTTATCGGACCTGGAAGATGAGACAAGTAGTGTCATATCCTCGGCAGTAAGCGACAAAGCCAAAAAGAAATCATCGAGCAGAACCTCGGCCAGGATAAAGCAAAAGGCACAAGTAGACCTAAAAACGAAAACAGGACCACCACCACCCATAGTCCTTGAGGGAAAACTCCACAGTCATGCTATTCTGCAAGATCAAATGAAAAGAATGAGCATAACTAAATACTCAGTAAAATACGCAAGGAACAGTACAATAATATACCTGAGCAACGAAAAAGACTGGACCGTATTTAAAAGGACTATAGACAACGAAGATATAAAATACCACAGCTATGCAGAGCGCAACCAAAAAACGCGTGCTTTCGTACTAAGGGGACTAGACGGGGATATCCCCATTAACGACATTAAAAGACATCTAAGTGACGAATACGGATACAACATTAAATCCGTATTCGAAATGAAAAAGACCAAAGTAGTCACAGAGGCAACAGTAACGCTTAGAAAAATCCAGCAAGAAATTAAAACTCTTATGAGCATTAGGATAACATGGGAAAATAGGAGGAATACTAAGGCCATTATGCAATGTCGCAGGTGTCAAGGCCACGGACATTCCATGACATACTGCAGAAAAAGTTTTAAATGCAGTAAGTGTGCACAAGCACACGAAATCACGGCGTGCGATAACCCCGAAGTGCGGTGTGCCAACTGTAATGGGCCACATAGGTCTATAGACACTAACTGCCCGGTCTACCTGTATAAATTAAACCAAATGAAACAAAAACAAAGCGAAACACAAACAAGAACTCGCTATGTTCCAGCCCCCCTGCCCGCCACGGCGGCTTGGCAGGGGCAAGGTCATCATCGGGGTACAAATAGAACAGAACCACCCAAACCACCCCAAGGCCAGAGACAACCACCTCAAGGCCAGAGACAACCACCCCCAGAACAAAGCCACCATGACAGCAATTTTCCTGACACGCTCCGACCCCCTCAGCATGCACAAGCTACAAAAAGCGCAGTAAATAATACAGTAAGTAGCCCTGCACCAAACTCTAATTAAATCTTAACCAACCTTTCAAAAGTAGTAGCCGAAATCAACGCCACGGTGAATATAACTGAGTTGTTCTTTGCATTGGACGAATTCTTATCTATGCTGAAATCATGCAATAACGACAAGGTTCAAATAATGCAGGGAACAATTCAGTTCTTTTCCGTGGAACTTTTTAAATACAATATCTAAAATGACTTGTTTTCAATGTATTTGTTCAACATATTATCCTGGAATTGCAACGGCATTAAGAATAAACTTGGCGAACTTAAGCATTTTTTGTACAAATCCGACTTTCAGGTTGTGTTTTTACTCGAAACAAAAATCGACCGCGATTTCAAACTTAAAATAAAAAACTATAAAGTAGAGCGTTATGATAGGCCTAATCCGGGGGGAGGCGTGGTCTGCCTGATACACAGGTCACTTCGATGTAAAAGAATAGTACGGCTTCTTACTACCATTGAACACGTCAGTATCGTGCTCGAAGGTGGCTTGTGTGTCAGCGGCGGGTACGCTCCCCCGGACTTACGCACTACGCAGGCCGATTTCGCGGCGTTTCTCGAGCCCGGCAAAAAATCTGTACTTTTGGGTGACTTCAACGCCAAGCATCTATCTTTTGGGGATAGTAGTAGCAACCAAAAAGGCCGGATCTTGAGGAGCTTGTTAGACGACAACCTGGAAATCCTTTTTCTCCGAACACGAAATCCAACGTTCTACCGTGGAAACTGTATACCTTCATATTTGGACGTAGCAATCACTCGTGGAATGCCGCAGGCCTCACAGCCCAGAGTCATTTCAGACCTAAACTCGGATCACTTGCCAATCAAGATGAGCTTAACGAATGTTAGGCGGCCGGAAGCCTATGAAACTTTTGTTTCATATAGAAATCTTGACTGGAGAGTGTTCCGGGAGAGGCTTAACGAGGTCACTGTTATCCCGAGGCAGATTGAGAGCGTACAAGGACTGGAGGTAGAAGTTGACACACTAACCCGAAATATCCAGCGCGTCAGAGACGCCCTTTGTCCAGTGGTCAGGAGGAAACCATTCATGGAAACTCTTCCTGACGAAATCACCAATCTCATCAATTTTCGAAACCGAATTCGACGTAGGTGGCAGAGAAACCGCGCAGTTAACGACCACCTCAGAATTAACGCAATCACTGAGCAGATCAAAAGAGAAATCCGTAAGCACAGGAACGCGGTCTGGATGAGATTTGTAAACGAGCTAGTCACGGAAGATGGTTCCTTGTGGAAACTCGCGAGAAAGATCCGCGGTGCCTCGGCCCAAATGCCCGCAGTTCGCCACCAAGGCGAAGATATTATGGACGATCAGGGAAAGGCCGAGGCTTTTGCGGACTTTCTCGAGGGTGTACACGGAGAAATACCAGACGTCGTGCCATTGCACGCTCGAGTCGCCGAGCAATTAGCGCCATTTTTAAACAGATCCTATCCAGTACCGCCTCCTGTGATGGATGGACTCTTAGTGACACCTGCTGAGATTCGCCGTGCTCTCTGCCGCCTGCCTAAGAATAATAACCCAAACTAACCGAGAAGCTTTTGTTGCCTAGAATCAATAGAGCGGCCCAGAATCTTCGTATAGTGCCGGAAGAGCAGTTTGGTTTTCGCAGCGGGCATAGCACTAATATGCTTGCTGCGAAGATCGCGCACGATATTTACGACGCATTTAACATTGGGCATTGCACTGCTCTATTGCTGCTGGACATCGAAAGAGCGTTCGACCGGGTATGGCACAGCGGATTGCCGTTTAAGCTATTCATAACGTATAACTTTCCGCTGCATCTGGCAGCGCTAGTTGCGTCATATCTGACCGGGCGCACCTTCTCGGTGCGCCTTAACAAATCACTCTCGACTTCGAGAGCGATTAGGGCCGGTGTACCACAGGAAACGGTGCTATCGCCGCAACTATTTAGTTATTACATAGCTGATTTTCCTTCTCACCCGCACACATCCCAAGCGTTCTACGCTGATGATACCGCTCTCTACTCACACGCCTTTATCGCGCAGGAGGCGGCAGATAACCTCAGTGCCCATATGGAACTAGTGCCCGCATACTGTGACGACTGGAAAATACGGTTAAATCCGACAAAAACGGAATTGGCCGTATTCACCCGAAAGCGCACAAACATTGATGTAAGACCTATTACCCTGCATAACATCCCTATCCCTCCTAAAAACCACGTCAAATACCTTGGAATAATTCTTGATGGGAAGCTTAATTTTGGCAAACACGTCACCTATGTGCAAAGCAAAAATCAAGCAATTTTAGACAAACTTAGGCCACTCATCAGGCATGGTTCATTCCTAAGTCCCAGAAACAAACTCACCCTGTACAGATCGATCACGAGGCCGAACCTGCTGTATGGAGTACCGGTTTGGTGCTCGATCGCCGACTGTCACATCACAAAATTACAAAAGCTCCAAAACAAACACCTAAGAGCGGCCCTCTCGGCGAGATGGTATACTAGAACGCAGGACTTGCACGAAATGGCACGACTGGAGTACATAAACGTGTTTATTGACCGAATGGCTTGCAAGTTCTACGATTTTAGTATTCGCGGCTCGCCGAAAACCGCCTACATAGCTGATTTAAGGTATGATCCGGAGTTCAGGCCCAAACACGGGCCCATACACAGGAGAGCCTCCATCTACTTTCTGGAACCTCGTCCACCGTGATCGAATCTATCCTATCGCCCCGCATCCTTCACAAACATTCCTTATTTCAACCTTCCTAGCCTTTAAAAATCCAACGATAACCCCGCTCCGGCAGGCGAAGCCTAACTACATGTAACCCAAGCCTAAACTTAATGTGCAGTTGCAATCCGTTCCCTCAATGAGATTATGAGACATAATCTCGTAACTTGTACACGTATACATGTCTGTGTTGTCTTTTTACCTATATGTTTACGTGAACGTCTGCCTAAAACCCACCAAAGAACCGTGGAATGGGGTTTTTCATAGTGTTTTCCCCATGTTAAATCTCCCTCACCATTCAATCCCGGAAAACAAGTCAGCTAGATCTATTGACATCCGTTGGTAATCACAAACCGATTAAAGCTCTTGAAGGGTCTACAACAGACCCAAGTAAGATTAGATTC
Organism: Pissodes strobi; assembly: GCA_016904865.1. Lineage (NCBI taxonomy): Eukaryota > Metazoa > Arthropoda > Insecta > Coleoptera > Curculionidae > Pissodes > Pissodes strobi. The sequence goes on along the minus strand of MU184622.1, from coordinate 31,609 downwards.
TCACTGCAGGTCCACTTATCTGCTGAGAAACATGTTCTCGGGCAATCCATCGACCCAGTTGTAGCAAGTGCATGCTGAGAGGAGACAGAGACGCCTAACTGAGGCGCACGTCAGATTCCTCAAACGCATGAACTTGTTTAGAAACCATGAGAATATGTAATAGTAGATTTAGGTGTATATAACATGTAGCAACAACCAGTTAATAAATGTTATTATTATTATTATGTCTCGAATTATATTTTCTAAACCTTGCTCAATTTTGGCAAACGAAACTAGATAGCACGGAAATCTAAGATTGGTTTGTCTGGATGGTGTTATTATATTCATACTATACAAATACACAAAAGTCATTTGTGACATTTGTCATTGCCGTTATTTTTAAGAGGATTTTTGACGTTCGTGTTAAGGGGTTTGAAATCTGTTTTATGAAAGGCGTCGCCGTCGTAATCGTTATCGGTAATAACGTTAACCATAACACTGCCCAAAAATGCTGTTATTTTTAGATAACTTAAAAACTCTCTATTGTTTGGTTTTGAATTGAGCGTCCTATCTAACCTCACATTCGATATCGATATGAAATGGATCATGCGCGAAACGTAAGTTATGGCTCCTCCCAAGGCTCTTGTGAATCAATTTAGGACTGCTTCAAAACTGATATGACGTCCGGATTTACGACGTAACGATTAACGCTCGGGTTACAGACTATACTAGTATCGCGCACAGTTGAAAAATAGGATTATTGAATGCTGGGAAAATTTTAGTCAACCTAATAAGTAATAATGCCATTAATCAATGGTGAAGTGCGCTCCAAAGTTCGGGCTTTAGGTGAAATTTCATACGTCCGTCCCTTATCATGTATGAATTGTGGATGGACGAGACCTGAACGCTGAAATAAACTATCAAAGAATGATTGCCTTCATAACATGGTTTTTAAATGCGACAAATACCATATATTGGGTAACCAACTGATGTGTCGATGCTAACCGAAATGCATACTGACCCGGATAAATTAATAAATGAATTCTGCGATGTTTTTAGAACGTAGTAAGAAGAGAAGCCTCAATGGAATTGCAGGTTGTTAAAGGCAAAGCTAAATAACGGCGACCTACTACTTATGAGATCACACAAGTAAGGGTTAGTCCAGTCTAGATCACAAGTAGGGAAAGAATGGTGATTCAACGTCCACCGCGCGACTTGGATTGCTTAAACAGCTTTTTAGGCAGATTAAATAGCTTTCTAGACAGCCTAGTCAGCTTTTTAGACAGCGTCGAAATCTAGGCTATCTAAAAAGCTGTTTAAGCAGTCCAAGTTGCCAACAGAATCCCGGATACCTGTCGTGAGCAATTATCACAGTGTAACAATTTAACAAAAGGTAAAAATCAGTAAAGGAAAGAGATAGAGAGAGGAAAAAAGGTATACTAATGAACTTTTTTATTGCCCTTCAAAAACGCTCCATATCAAAATTTAATGCCCAGTTTATTCAAATTTGAAAAACTAGCACTAAGTGGAATTCACACCGCTGTTAGCGCTGGTTTCCATATCGGGACGTCCCCTTGTCACGTATCTTCAAATATTAAAACACCAAGATTACTGCAATACTGCTCACTCTGTGAATAACACCAACAAAAACTCACCCAAGGCGTCTCCGAAATAAAAAAAAAACTTTGAAATGCTAGCATTTGCGGACAGTACGGTAACTGAACTCTAACGACAATTCACGCAAATTATTCGATACATGTAGTATTTGGAAATGCGGCAGTAATATATACCCGTGAAATGCGATGTGATATTTATCCACTCATGAAAATAGAACTACTTTTATAGGTTAGAATAGCTGGCATGCCCAGATATCCTGGCGGGCCGTGTATTAGCCGGCTCCAGTAGGAGCCGGTCCTTTTAGTTTATGAGCCGGCGCCGGCAGCGGATCCACTACTAAATGTTATAAAAATGGTTGCGCGAATAGGATCACCTATCGTTCGAATGACTCTTCTCATATAGCAATAATAAGATAAGAATTATAAACAGAGCTGAAAGGAAAACAAGAAGCTGACATTACATTGGTGATTTCGCACTTAACCTAATTTCCTACCTGTCAATTGTGCTTATCAGTCTTACCACAGTCTATGTTGGTTTAGGAAATGCAGTAAATCCACTCCTTTCCGTAGGTGGGTCGTCCGTATCGCTATCGTCTTGTGGTTCCTGACTTTCCGGGAGTCTGATGAATGGCAGATGTTCGCTCCCGCTCCACATCGAGTAGAGATTGGTGTGGAGTCGGATCGCGTCCTGGCAAAAAAATGATGTATAACAAAATAAGAAATACTAGTTAGTAGTAAAAGTAAATAATAATAATAATAGTTTATTTACGGAAGAACATCCATTTACAAGAACCCTAACTGCTATTTAAAAGATATAAATTTTAACAGAGCACATATATACATATATAAAATAAACAAATGTCAGGTAAGTTTAAACAAAATTATAATATGATACATAAACAATACAGCCATTATATAAAAAATCTGACAATGTTCGAACCATAAAAAATACGATCCAGGTTCAATGCCAGATAAGTGATTGTTATCAGATGTCAGAGCAATATACTCCTAAAGAGACCGAACCCAGAAAAGGACATACCAAAAATACCGACATCATCAGGCAAGTCATTGCTTGGTTCCATGAAATTGTGTTCTAAATAAATATTCTTGCCTATTAGACCTAAAAGGCACATACAGACTAACCCGACTAAAAAGAGTAGGAGAGCACATTGTGCCATTCAACAACCTAACAAGATTACACAAATCCACGTATTCCTTTTGTCAGTGAATCTCGGAAGGCTCAGCAAAGCATAATGTTCATCATAATTAATATTTTCAATAGAGATCTTTAATTCATATGCAGTGTGCCTTAGAAATCTTCTCTTGAACCATCTCTAAAAGTACCTTGTGGCATTGATAGAAAGGCGACCAAACTGTACTTGCATACTCCGAATTCGATTGCACAACAGGACAATATACATTTCTAAGAACATAGACATTACTGAAATCCCTCAGAGGTCTTAGTATAAATCTCAACAGTTTCATAGCTCTATTGGACATCTCCTCTATATGATGAACAAATGTGCCTTTCTGGTCCAGAATCATAACCAAATCTTTAACATTAATTCCTCTCTGCAGAGCTACATCACGCACTGATGGAAAGTGACTGATGTACATTTATTAACATTAAGATTTAATTTGTTAGATTTACACCAATTGACAAATAGATCAAGATCATGTTGAAGTCTCAGACACATGAGTGAATCAGCAGCAGTGAACATTGTCAAGTCATTAGTGTAAAGTAGAAAATTGCAACTCAGGATGCTATATAGATCATTAACAATTCCTTCTTTTCTTTTGTACCTCCCTCTGCGTATTCAAACGATCTAAAACGACTTCGTTAGTCGCTCTGTCCATGCATGACACTATTAACATTCTACGATAAGCCCACATCTCGAACGCCTCTATTCATTTGCACCTAGTTTCTGTGAGGGTCTATGCCTCCATCTCATAGAAAAAAATATTAAAGGCATAGCATCGCAACAAACTGATGATTCTTACAGATATTTTTAGTGATCTGTTTATGCATCTTTCTAAATAATGTTCTTGCTTGCTCTATTCCGCTTTTAATCTCGTGGAATATATCCCACTCTCATTCAACCAGCATCCATTAAATATTTATCTGATTGTACTCTCTCCACCATTTCGCCATCTATCTTGATATCTTTTATATTGTTCACTCTGTTTTTGCGGACGATCATCCATTTGATTTTCTTGACATTTAAACGCAGACCCAAAGATAGGCTGTGATCTGTGACCGAACGCACCGAAGTGATGACTCATACATAGACACGGTACGCTGCAAGATCAGTTCTATAGGGCAGCACAAAAACGTTCGGATGGTTGTTAGTCGTGACACTGCCTCCCTCTTAAACATGATCGTCCCGATCAGATACTTCATGTCTATGCTTTCAGCCTGTCGACGTGGACAACTTGTTTGCTTCTGGGGCTACGCTGAATTCTATACACTACGTCATTAATTATTTTGATGACCGTATAGGGCCCTTCCTATACTGGCATTAGCTTGGGAGATCTTCCTTTCTTCCTTTGCGGATTATATAACCAGACTATCGTTCATCTGAAATCGCTTAGAATTAGCTTTGAGATCATATCGTGTCTTCATTATGTCACTGGCTTTCTCCGTGTTTTCTCTGGCTAACTCATGGATGTATAGTAACTTTTTCTTAAGGGAGTCCGCGTAGTCTTGAATTTCCATATCCTGGTTGACTGGCGTTCCGAATAATAGGTCGCATGGCAAACGGATTTCTCTTCCAAATAAAACCATGGCTGGTGTTAATCCTGTCGTGTCATGGACTGCTGATCTATAGGCCATTAAAAATTGTGGTATGTGTTGGTCCCAATCCTTCTGATGTTCATCTACGACCTTTGACAAATGTTATTCAATGGTCTTGTTAAACCTCTCAACCATGCCGTCTGATTGTGGATGTAAGGCGGTAGTCCGAGTTTTATGGAGGTTAAGTAAATCACAGACTTTCTGGAAAACCTTGGATTCGAAGTTGCGTCCTTGATCTGAGTGCAGCTCTAATGGAACACCAAATCTGCTGAATAGGTTATTCACGAGGACCTCTGCTATGGTAACAGCTTCTTGATTGGGGATCGCAATTACTTCAGGCCATTTACTGAAGTAGTCAATTGCCACTAAAACGTCCTTGTTACCATTATTTGTTTCTGGAAAAGGGCCAGCTACGTCAATGGCGATACGTTCAAACGGTAGGCCCACATTATACTGTTTCATTTTCCCCCTAGATCTTGTTTTGGGCCCTTGACGTGCGGCACAGGTTGAGCACTGCCGACACCACGATTTCACATCCTGGAAGTAGTTGACCCAGTAAAATCTGTCGCGAACCCTGTCAATCGTTTTGTTCACTCCGAGATGAGCACCAGACTTTCCATTATGAACATCTTCCAGAACTTCCGATATCTTCCTCCTTGGTACCACTAACTGTGTCTTCACTACTTTCCATCGGCGCTTGCACAGGGTAGCTTAAGAAGTCCATTTTCCACCACCAGGGAGTCCCACTGCGCCCACAGAGTTTTAAAAGCAAATCCTTTAGTTGATATCTCTCTCCAGCTTGGTCTTGGTTGATGTACCTCTTTAGCTTTAAGCAATAGTGCTATTTCACTATCCTCAAGCTGATCTTTTTTTAAGTTGCTCTGTGGTCCACTGCTGTTCAACTTCAAATTTTCATTTGCCTAATGGGAGTAATTCCTTCTCGTTGATCTATTCTTTGGCAATGCTTACAATTATCCTCGCATTGCCTTTTGGATAAAGCATCTGCATTATTATGCAATCTCCCTGCCCTGTGCTTAACCTTAAAGTTATATTGTTGTAACTTTTCAAGCCATCTGCCTACTTGTCCTTCAGGCTGTTTCATATCCAAAAGCCATTTAAGTGCTGCATGATCAGTCCTTATCAGAAATGCTTGCCCATACAGATATTGATGGAAATGCTTAACATACCGTACTATTGCCAAAAGCTCTTTTCGGGTTACACAGTATAGTTACGTTCAGGTTTCGAAAGTGTTCGACTGTAGTATTCGATAACTCGTTCTTCCCCTGCTTGTACTTGCGATAAAACTGCTCCGATGCCGGTGTTGCTTACGTCTGTGTCCAATACAAATTTACCCTTTTGTTCCGGATATCTCAATATTGGACTAGAACATAGAGCCGCTTTTAATTTCCTGAACGCAGAATCACAGTTATAATTTGCTCGTTCTTCAGTGAGCTTATGTAGAGGTGCAGCTATATTTGCAAATCCTTCATCAAATCTTTTATAATAAGTACATAGTCCAAGGAAGCTCCGCAGTTCATGTTTGTCGCGAGGACGAGGCTAGTCCTTGATTGCTGTAATCTTCCGTTGGTCGGTTTGGATTCCCTGTGATGACACGACATGCCCGAAAAATTCAACTTTTTGTTGGAAAAGAAAACATTTCTTTGGATTCTGAGCATTCTTGATTCTAGTAAAAACTTCATGCAGGTTTTGTAGGTGCTCTTCGGAAGTTCTTCCCATTACCATTATATCATCAAGATAGACCAGGCATGTATTCCAAGCGAGGCCTCGTAGAACAACTTCCTTAAGACGCTCAAAAGTAGCGGGGGCATTGCATAGTCCGAAGGGCATAACTCTAAACTGATATAAACCACTTCCGATAGAAAAGGCAGTCTTTTCCTTATCTTGTTCGTCGATGCCTACTTACCAGTAGCCGCTCTTTAAATCGAGTGTTGAGAACCAATGAGAACCTGCTAGTGTCGTCAACGTGTCATCAATTCTGGGAAGTGGATAGCTGTCTTTCTTGGTGATGTCATTGAGCTTTCTATAGTCCACGCAGAATCTGGTAGTTCCATACTTCTTGGTGACTAAGACAACAGGAGACGACCATGGGCTTGATGATTCTTCAATAATTCCATCGTCAAGCATTTTGTTGAATAATGTGGTAACCTCTTGCTGCTTCGTCACTGGTAGCCTCCGAGGATGCTGCCGTATGGGGTGAGCAATTCCAGTATCGATATTATGTTTTATGATGTTCGTTCTTCCAGTACTGCCATTTTTCCTTTCAAAGGCTGTGCTCTGCTCTTTGATAAGGTAGCTCTCTTCAGTTCTTCGGAAGGCAGATGATACCACGACTTCTGGAAATGTTCTAGGATTTCCTCAGGTGATGTTGAGGGTGTTACTTCTAACTGCGTTTCACAACTGGTTACCCATTGCACCGGCTCGCAAGTGGCTATCACATCTCCTTTATTGATTTTGATGGAATTTGATAAAGTATTTGCTATCCTTATCGGTATTTCGCCGTCGGTTTTGACTAGTGTTTTGCCTACGAGGTGTTTGCAAGACAAATTGTATCCCATAAATTATCTGCTCGGCATTTCCGCTTATTCTGACAGTACATGCCGCTACTACTTTAGTCAGTGTGCCATCATCTGTTTTGGTAAGGATGAACTCTTCGGTGCTAAACTTCAGAAGGTTAAGTTTGTTGTCAAAAGAGAATCCATGTTGACCAATGAGATCCATCCCCAAAATAAATTCGTCTTCTATATCTGCTACTAACACTGTGTGGTGTAATTTAACTGGTCCCAGTTGAAGTTCAATATCCATTTCTCCAACTACTCCAGCTGTCTCACCGGTAACCGTACGTAAAACTACAATCTTCGATATGGGTAGGACTTCCTCTCTATTTACTCTGTTGAACCTTACCAAAGATACCGCCGCACCAGTGTCAACAGTAATTGTAATGGCTTTTCCCTTGATCTTTCCTCTAATAGTTACACTGTCGGCGGTTTTTCCTAGGCTTTTTATGGAGACGAGTTTGGGGGCTTTATCTTCTTTGGCCAACACCCGCCCCGCAATGTTGACTAATTAAGTTTTCCTGATTTGACTTTGAGGTCCTAGCGTCTCTGGATGGAGATCTAGATCGTAGTTGTACTCGGCAGTCTCGTTTGAAATGGCCAGCCATGCCACATCTATAGCACTGATTTGAAGTAATCGGTTACGTGGCCTATCTTCTAGTGGCTCCCGAAATCTCCCCGTGGCCTGAAGGACTTCGTGGCCTGAAGAACTTTGGTTAACTTCTTCAAAATTTCGCCCATTTCAGTTAATTCACAGCTATTTGTCGGTTTTTCTTCTTGGATGGATACGGCTCTGATTTTGGGTTTAGAGATATTACAGGCCGCCTCGATTTCTAGGGCTCTATCCAAAGCTTCAATGCTGTTGTTAAATTTGACTAGACGCATCATCTTCTGAGTTTATGAATCCCTGATACCATCCACGAAATATTGGGCAGCAAGTTCCTCTTGAAACTCTTCTGTTGCTCCCGGGTAGGCCAAATTGAATGAGACGTCTAACGTCTGCCTCAAACTCCTGCAGGTTTTCACCAGGCTTCTGATCGCGGGACTTTACTTGTGCCTGATAGAGCTGTCTTCTATGTTGGTCGCCAAATCGCCTCTCCAGGACAGCTACAAGTATGTCATATTTCCCTTGATAGCTGATGGTATGGTCTGTAGTAGTTCCAAGGCAGATCCACGAAGCGTTACCACTAGTGGCATAGCCATTACTTCGTTATTTCAACCGTTGGCAACAGCATCGGCTTCAAATTGTCTTCTGTACATTGTCCAGGATGTTTGACCGTCATACGTTGGAGGTCTAATATGTTGTCCTGTGGCGAATACCCTTTCGGTGAGTCCTTGATTTTTTGGTCTGGTAACCTCTGCTCAACCCTTTACTTCTTTCTGTACGTTTCCAACTTCTTTTTGTACATTTCCTACTTCTTTTTCAAATTTCTCATTTTGCCCGTCCAAAATTTTCTGAAGCCGGTCCAGTTCTATTTGTCTTTTATCTTCTTGGTCTTGTAAATTATCTGGAGCCGGTCTTGTTCTGCTTGCCTCTTATCTTCTTGATCTTGAAACATTTTCTGAAGCCGATCCTGTTCTGCTTGCCTTTTGTCTTCTTGGTCCAGTAAAATTTTCTGGAGCCGGTCCTGCTCTGCTTGTCTTCTACGTTCATCCTGTTCCCCTTCCGCTTGCCTTTCACGTTCCTCCTCTTCCCGATCCGCTTGCCTTCTACGTTCATCCTCTTCCCGATCCGCTCGCCTTTCAGCATTTAGATTTTCCATGAAATCGGCCAACATTTTATTTATTTGGTCCATTTCCGCCGTTTGTTGCCTTGTATTGACCATAGAATGTTATAAAGTGTTCTCAGAATCCACCGGTTAAAACGGCATCGTTAATGTACTTGTACCCTCTTCTCTCCTCGAAGAACACTTGCCAAGTCTCGTCTCTTCACAATCCGACTTCTGACACCAAATGTTACGTTTTTCCGTGGGTTCTGAACGAAATTACTTTTAATATTTCAAACTAATAGTCTCTTTATTCTCTACCACTGTATACAATTGAACACACTAAACCACTCTTATAACATTACAACTAATATCTTTCTACAATTTAACACTCAATGATTAACTATCATTCGCTTTAGGTCTGCTCCTTATATATACCTACAATCTCAAATCTTTCACGAATACTCGAGAAGTATTCCGAGGCCACTCTATATGATTATCGACCAGGCCATCGAGATAATTCCAGCGTTCCTGAATATTCGCGGCCGGCCGACGATGACTCATATATAGACATGGTACGACCAGTTCTATAGGATAGCACAAAAACGTTCGGATGGTTGTTAGTCGTGACAGTACTTTGGTGTGTGTCACTGTCATAAAAAAACAGGACAGTGTCGTCAGCATATCTTAAGTTTTTGATGACGACACCATTGGCAATTATACCCTTCGTTCTACCTTTCAGGGTTTTCTAAAAAAAAATTGCATTTGAACAAAAGCGGCGAGAGCACACATTTTGGCAAATTCCCCTCTCCATATGTATATTCTCAGATGCTTGATTGTCTATTTTAATACTTGCCGTCTGGTTCCAGTAAATTGTCACAGGCCGTTTTGACTAGCGTATATCTAAGCGTAAATAATCCTAGAACTCGTCATCATTCATATGGCTCCGAGCGCCTTCGTGGTTAATAGCGGAAAACCCTCGTAGATATTCCGGCTGACTTCGCTTCGACGGTCTCTAGATCCAGAAATTAAAATAAAATTCGCGTTGCTAAACAATTCGATTTCGAACCAATTGAATTTAGCGCATACTGTTTTGGATTGGTTGATGGGTTGAGCATCGCGCGCAGTTATTTAATTGCCCCTGAATAATTGGGAAATTCTATTAATTGGAGTGGCTTAATGATAATGCCCTTTCTGCTACTCTGAGTTGTGTTTTTGGTGGATGCCTATACGTCGAAATCCCAGCGTTTCATCGTTTAATTCACTTGAATGAATTATTGAGAGGAACATGCGATTGGTCATGCCGTGCATTCATTGGTTGAGCGAGTTTTTTTTTCGATGTGGGAATTCTCGCGTGGCCGGCTGCTTTTCGGGTTTCCGATGGCTTGGCGTCACTCTTTAGGTCGATCTTGTGAGTCAAGCAGTCATTTTGGACACCGGTAAGAATATTTTTTTTTTTACCTATTGATGGGATTTTTCCAACCGGGTCATTTTTTAGAGTTTCAGTCTTTAGTTGTGCCTTATCTTTTCTTAAGTGTTGGTGTCTGAAACTGCCCGTTGTGGGATTTGAATGCTACAAGGTGAGTTGAGTTTTTTGTGCATTTTTTTTTGTCTTTCTGTGAACGTCATCATTTCAACATTGTGACGCACGTGGGCGGATTTTTAATTCCCTTTTTAATCTCTTACAGAGGCCCACTTGCCCAACTGAAAGCTATCTAGCGATAAGCAACTGGCTACCCCTACACAGGTAAATTATTGTTTTTTTTTTAAATTCTGATTTCTCTTTTTCCTTGATGGTTGATTTTGATTATCGAGTTATAATGCTCGTCAATTAAGAGTTACGTGTGGAACCTTGAATATGTGTTGTTTCACAGGGCCCTCCCGTTGGGTCTATTACTACGAATATTGTTAGCGAAATCGACAGGGTGTTCCTCGGCTACGCCTGTCTAGCGGTACTACCTGTATAGAGTCTTGCAGTACTTCGCCTGTCCAGGAAGTCTTCTTTTCTACCGTGAGCAGTTCTTTTCTGGAAGCTGCCTGAGGAGTTGCTCATCGGCCAAGGGAGCAATTTCTATTTTATTTTTTTTCCTATCCATATATTTTGCGGCAAATGCGTATAATTAACTTACGATCTCTAATTATTTTTTTTTGCTTTGTTTTTGTCAACTTTTTAACTTTTTCTCCTTAATTAAGGTAACATTTAGTTATTCTTATTTTCTTTAAATGAACTTTGAATTTTTGGGCTAATCTTGTCTAGCCTAAGATGCTTGATTTTATTTAATCAAATTCTAAAATTCAGATAGATCCGTTTGATCTAGAACAAATCAGATTTTGGATCATTTTTTTCTTGAACTCTTAATTGACTGACGCAATAACGTTGTAGGTCGAACTAGTTTTATTATGATTCTCAATTTTTACGATTTCTGGCTTACGTTAGATAACCGTAGATCAGATAACTACTAGTGTTGATACGGCCTAGCAGACTTTGCGTTATAGTTAATTTTTATTGTGGCCTTTGTTGTTTTTTATATTCAAACAAACGGTTCTTTATCCTTGTCCTACCGGCAACTTGACCAAGGATTACTTACGCGTAAATTGGCATACGTTAAGGTCTGTAATTGATTGATGGCTATAATAACGCCAGGTCTAACTATATATATTGTTTTTGCGGCAGTTATCAACGTAGCTTAACTGAACCGAATAACCATAGTTAGTTAGTTACGGCATTGTAACGGATCATGATTCGACGTCCGTGAATAATTAGTCTTTGATTAAGTGAATATTCGAGTTGCTTAAATTTTCCAACAATATTGACGCTATTTTCTTTTATTATTATTGCATAAAGCGTTCGTACTAAATTGCGATTGAATATTTTGGCGTTTGTTAAGATAAAACGTGTAATTTAGCTCTTCAAGTAACCGAGTAAAGCCTACCTTTTCTCGTTAAAAAAATACAGTGTTATCATAAAAATTGAACTGCTGAAATTTTCTCGTCCTTTGATCTTTCTTTTTCTTATGACCAGCTGTGATACTTCATTAGTAGTAATAAAACCGATCCTTTGTTTGTTTGTTTACTTGTTTTATTTAATTAAATCTTGATTACAACTCCAAAGGAAAGGCCCGCTTCAGTATGTATCTGTTTTTTTTTTATTATTTGCGCTCAATAATTGAAACGTTCTTGATTTACTTTTGATTAATATTCGAGTATTTGTTTATCGCTTACTTTAGTTATTTTTGATAAATTTTCGAGTATTTGTTTCTCACCGACTTTAGTTTTTCGGTTAATTTGGGTACTTGCTTACTACCGACTTTGATTTTTAATAAATTTTTGAGTAGTTTATTTTCCATTATTAATACTGGTAAATTGCCGGCTTATATATACCTGATCTAATTTTCTAACTTATTCTGTTGTTTTATTGATCGGTTTTCTTGATAGAAATAAATAACGAATTTTTGGTATTAATTTATTTTGTCGCGAAGCTTAAGCTGAAACGAGTTCCATATTTCAACTTTGGGGTAGTTCTCGCTTGTGCTGGCTACAAGCCCGTGGTGCCTTAAATAAATCAACCCACCCTTACTCTCTGACATTTGAGCTAGGGCCTAATTTATACGCTCGGCGACAACTCGTTTTAGCCTACACATTGACATACTTTAATTCAATCAATATTTATTTTTTTTTAATTATCAAAATTATTTGTTTTTCTTTTGATTTGGGATTATTCACTCGCAGTTCCTTCTAAGCTAGAGTGAAGGTCTTGCGCCCATTAGAAGGACAGAAAAAGCGTAATAAAATATTGGCTATTATACGAATATCTCGTCCATCCAGGCCTATTTCATTTAATAAGGTTATTAACCTCATGTTGAACCATGTCGAATGACTTTTCATAATCGATAAAACACGCGTAAACGTCCATGTTTACGTCTCGACATCGTTGCATGTTTTACCTGAATGCCAAACAGTGTCTTCCGTGCACCAAATCCTCCTCTAAAACCAAACCGATATTTACCTCACACTTGGTGTATATTCTGGAGTGAAAGATCTTCAAAGAACAGCTTCAACACATGGCTCTCAAAGTAATTGTTCTCTGTTTCTGACAAAGCTTACCACTGTTCTTCTTGGATAAAGCAATGAATGTTTACTTAAGCCAATATTAGACGATTACTCCGGTCATGTATATCCAGTTCTAACAAAACTGTAAGTGGGCCTGCGTCTTGTAGTGTTTTTAGGACCACTATCTGTATTCCGTCTGGTCCAGGCGATTTTCCATTTTTTTGCGTTGAAAAATCTTTGCTCTAGTTATATTCACTACATCTTGTGGTGTAATATTATATGTAAAATTTTTCTTGTCCCCGAAAAGATGCATAATATACTTCTTCCACTCTAATACAAATATTTCTTTTTGAAGTAAAAACTCTTTAGTGGATAATTAAATTCTAAAATGCCATTAGCCAGATCCAAAGTAATAATTTTAAAGAAAGGGCAGCGAAAAAATCCTAAAAATATATTATTTTATACTAGATATTAAAAAAAACATAAATTAATTTTTTAAAACGAAAATTTTAAATTAGATTCTAAATGTCACCAAGTATGGATTTTCTGTTTACATCTCCAAATAAAATCACGGATTTTTGTAGTATTTGTGAAAGATAAAGTAATAAAACTATAAAATGTGCAAAGTGCAAGAACTGTTTCCACAGCCAGTGTATAGTGAGATCGCCAGGTTTTTTTTTAGTTCAAGGAATACAGGAAGTTGTTGGTGCTGACTGCAACGACAACGTGGGTCTGACAATTTCGGACTAACTAAAGCTCCAGGTCGAAAAAAAAACGGATTAGTAAGTGCCTTAGTAATGAGCCAAATCGAAATAAATGACCTTCTTCATGAAAAGGTATTCATACTAGAAAAAAAAACTAGATAAAGCATTAAAAAAGCCGCAAAACGGGGTAAGTCAGATTAGGAACTCTTCCACCGTTCCTGCAAATTCTACTTCCCCTATCACAAAGCACCCGTCAACCCGAGAATAATAACCGCAGAGAAGCGACAAAACCCGTCGGCACCTTTGAAGTTGGAGAGCCAAGTTCAATCTGTTCAATCATATGTGACAGATGGCCGGTTTAATACACTGAGATAAATGTAATGAAGGGAAAAGAAATGCTATACACCGATAAAACATGTAAGTAATTACATGTTTATTAATTAGTTTATTAGAATTGTATTATGAATAAGTTATCTTTTAGGATTTAACGATTTAACTCAGAGTTTACTGATTTGTCGCGTTCTAACCTTTTTGAAGTGAATACTTCTTTGGTTTCATGACAGTGATTTTTCAAGGTCGCATCACGAGATGGTTTATGTTTTCGTCTCGCGTTACGAAATTTTCGTATCGTTGATTGGACGATTAATCCAAACTAACCAAATCTATTAAAATTGTTTATAGCGTATCGGCTCAAATAAGTAAAATAAGTTGAGACTAAGTGAAACTAACCCAAAGTTGATTCGACGACTAGCCCAACCTAACCAAATCTATTAAAATTGATTATAACGTATCGGCGCCGCTTCAAATGACTAAAATAAGTTGAGAATAAGTGAAACTAACCGAAAGTTGAGTCGACGACTAACCCAAACCAACTAAATCTATTAAAATTGATTATAACGTATCGGAACCGCTTTAAATAAGTTGAGACTAAGTGAAACTAACCGAATGTTGATTGGACGACTAACCCAAACTAACCAAATCTATGAAAATTGATTATAACGTATCGGGACCGGTTCAAATGATTAAAATAAGTTGAGACTAATTGAAACTAACCGAAAGTTGAATCGATGACTAACCCAAACTAACCAACTCTATTAAACTTGATTATTACGTGTCGGAACCGCTTCAAATGACTAAAATAAGTTGAGAATAAGTGAAACTAACTGAAAGTTGATTGGACGACTAACCCAAACTAACCACATCTATCAAAATTGGTTATAACGTATTAAAACCGGTTCAAATGACTAAAATAAGTTGATAGGACGACTACCCAAACTAACCAAAAGTCAATCAGTTACACGTACTATTAACATAATATGTCAAAAGAAATAAATAATGATGTATATTTCATAATGGATATATCGTTGTAATGTCATTTTAATATGCCAAAATGTATGTTAGAATATTGTAAAAATGTGACAGATGAGTATATTCGTCAATATTTCCCTTAATATAACAGATATCGAACAAATTGTTTAACAAAAGATTTGTATTTTTCGATGCTCTATCGTTTGGGAATAAAATATGACACGTGCAACTGTCACACTTGAGAGTTACAGCTGTCAAATTCGTTTATTTTAATCTGACATATGTCAAAATACATTGTTAACATTTTGACATATTTAAGTATTATATCTTGACATATATTTTAAATCATTAAAGAATGCAATGCAATAGGGTCCGAAACTAAAACAAGTAAAGAAGGTGGATGATCACCATATTGATATGTTTCACTTAAAAATGCCATATCTTCGTTGGGCTCAAACATTCACTAAATATTTGTCGTAACGGATGCAGACATGCGTCTGGGCCGCTCTCTCATAACATTTTTGAAAAAGGTTCGAATTCTTCTAAATAAAAAATCGGTAATTGACAAAAAATGTATATTTTTTTCTGTTTAGTTCATAATTAAGTGAGAAAAAACTAATGAAATACAATAGGAAACCGAAAAAGTTTAATTCATTTACGATTTATTCGAAATAACTTTGTTATTAAAGGTCCTATCGAAAAAAAGTATTAAGATATATTGTAGAGAAATTCAAAACATATTTTTCTGCACAAACCAATTTATTCCAACTGTCATTGTTCTATAGATAATTGAAAATATATCTGAAGCATATATCGTGTTCTTTTATAACATTTTTTTATTGTTTTCATGTGTCAAGTTCAAATATGGTTGTTATCATATAAAATATTGCGTAATACTATACAATTGATAAGACAGAGAAATATTGGTTAAGCATATTCACATTTACACAAACAGTTAGCATAAAACAATGGGTTAATTTAAGAAGATCGTCATAATAATATATATTTAATGAATAATTTAGACATATTATTTAAAAAAAGTGGCATATGTCAAATGACGATATTAAAGTAGTGGTAAAAAAATAAAAAATTATGTAACATCTCTCACTGTCATATTAACCCATAATATGTAACATAAAATTAGCTAACATTTTTTAATGATTAAAAATATATGTCAAAATATAATTCTTAAATATGTCAAAATGTTAACAATGTATTTTGGCATATGTCAAATTAATATGAACAAATTTGACAGCTGTAACTGTCAAATGTGACAGTTGTGCGTGTCATATTTTATTTCCAAACGATAGAGCATCGAAAAATACAAATTTTTTGTTAAACAATGTTTTTGATATCGGTTATATTAAGGGAAATATTGACGAATATATTCATCTGCCACATTTGACATTTTCTTAAGACGTTTGATTGACAGAATCGTACATAGTCGTATTTTAATAAGGAATGAATTTACAATATTTTACCATACATTTTGACATATTACAATGACATTATAACAATATATCCATCATGACATATTCGTATATACATAATTATTTGTTTCTTTTGACATATGTTATTAGTACGTGTAACTGATTGACTTTTTACATCCGGACCGGTTCCGATAGGTTAAAATCAATTTTAATAGGTTTGGTTAGTTTGAGTTAGTCGTCCAACTTTAGGTTAGTTTCACTTAGTCTCAACTTATTTTAGTCATTTGAACCGGTTCCAATACGTTATAATCAACTTTCGGTTAGTTTCACTTATTCTCAACTTATTTTAGTCATTTGAAGCGGTTCCGATACGTTAAAATCAATCAGTTTTCATCCAGAATCGTCATTTTACCCCGGCTACATGTCCTAAAAATATCAGCCCTCTAGCTATACTGGAACATACTTAATTAAAGGGGCGTTTCACTTTGAAAAGCGTTTCAATTTGATAAGCGTTTCATTTTTTTTGACTTTACCCTCGCTTAAGAAGTCACCAATAATAAACCAAAGGAAACTGGCGTTAACGCAAAAATTTTGTCGTCAACGACTGTACTAAACAAATCTCGGACTAAACTAAACTGACAAGCACGTGGAGATGACAGTTGGCCGGTTTACCTCCCACTCCAAATTTTTGAGCGGGATTTATGTTGTCGCTTCTCTGCGGTTGTTATTCTCGGCGTCAACGTCAAAAGTCGGAAACGTCACCATTGACATTGACAGAACGAAGTGAGCGCCAACTGGAGAAGTGGCCTTTGCTTCGAGGGACAAAATTGAAAATAAAGCTACGACATCCATTGTAGTTCCACATGAAAACCATTTAAGTTTGAACGTCCCTCCTGCTATCGTATCTATGGTTGAGGAAGTTTTAACCAACGTCACAAATGTGGCGCTGACTGACGTGACTTAAGTGACAGATGAAGTTTTTCCCTATGTCAGTCCCTATGGCAACATCAACAACGATTCTTCAGTATCTTCAGCTGATCCAGATCTAGAGAAAAAAAAACACCGAGCAAAATAATGAAATTACAACGCAGAACGAAGACAAAAGTCAAGAAAATGCTCGTTGGAAAATATTTAACTCCAGGAAAAATAATAAACAACTCCGCATGGGATCCAGGCCTTCACCCAAACATGGCACAAACAAGGATTGTGCCCTGAAGGGCACTGGAATGGATATTTATCTCAGGATTGGACTCAAAAACTGAGGCAAATGATATCAGGGTGTACCTGAAGAGGCTTAAACTTGTCAATGTATGTCAATGTTACAAGCTCAGAACCAGAAAGGACAGCTACTGCAGTTCTTTTAAGCTAGGAGTTCCAGCAGGCCACAAGGCTAAAATTATGGATGCGGAAATTTGGCCAAATTGAATGCTGATCAACCATTTTATGAACCTGCAGAGCCCAAATCTACCAATGAGCAGGTGAATTGTGGCATAGTTCCCGAGCAAGAAAATGTTCCTCTGATAGGCTGTACTATAGGAGTAAACAATAACAATAATAATAATGATAATAACAGTAATATTAATTTTAATATTAATCCTAAGAGACAAACTCAGAAACAACTTAAAAATAAATTTAAGGACATATCTTTATCTATACTGCATACAAATGTGCAGTGTATAAGAAACAAGGCTGTCGAATTCGAGATGCTCCTCAGAGAGATGTGTTTTGTATAAATGAACACTGGCTCACGCTGGATGAGCTTGGTGCCTTCAATGTTCAAGGTTTTCAGGTGGCTGCTGGCTTTTGCAGGTCTCAGATGATTCATGGAGGTGTCGCCATTCTTGCCCGGGACCTTGAATGCACATCTCTTAACTTGGGGGGTTTCTCAATTGAGCAGCATTGCGAGGTCGCGGGTATTGTTTTGAATGATTTAAATATACAGGTTGTCACATTTTATAGGTCTCCACTAGGCGGTTTCAATTTGTTTATTGATACTCTAATCCTAATACTTTCAAAACTTGATTTATCAAAACATCTTTATATCACTGGAGACTTCAATGTTCCATTTCATTCTTATCATGACAGAGCATTGGAGGTAATAAATTGCTTCCGAACCCTAGACCTCCGACCAACCGTAAATTTCAGTACTCGTCTTAATGCCTGCATCGATAATGTATTCACAAACTTACAACATTGTTTACAAGAACCAACACAGTTAAATTTATTTCATCTCTCTGCTCATTATGGTGTGCTTGGAACTCTGACGATTAAATCATCGCTCTCACATTCCACCCGAATCTCGAATATTACAAGTGAGGGTTTGTTCACCTTATATGGCATTATTGAGTCAGAAACGTGGGTTTTTGTCGACGACTGTGAAATTGACGTAGATGGCAAGTTTCGGTTTTTTTTTCTTTATCCTGTTTTTTTTTATAAAACTTTATTTCAATATATAAAATACATTTTAACTTAACTCTAGTTCTCTATTGTATATCATACATTCGGTATTATACTCATAATATCCACCATAACAAGCCTAAATATCATACATCATATTATAGCTATCTAATTTATTAATTGTCTTACAGTAAGTTATTTCTTGCTGAGACATTAAAACTCAAGCTAATAAGGTCTGAAAGTTTATTCTGTATTTGTGTTATTGGGTTTACTATTCTTAATAGGAGTGCCGAGATTAATCTAACTTGTGATGTACATATGAATCTATGAAGCAAATTATCTCTGTTCTTTGCACAAACTTGGCACAGATCAGAAGGCACGTAATTATATTTTTAAGATTTACACTAAACGGGTAGGCATATATGCCAAGCTTCTTTTATCATGGTCTAAGATTTTATTATTCAAATTTAGGCAGATTTGTTTTTGACAAATAAAGTCATTAATTCTTTTAAATATATTTGGTGTTTCCCTGTTTTGTTTTAGTAGAACTAAATACATATCTTTTGTTTTTAAATTATCCGTTAGGAGAAAATCTTGAGGTAAATAAGCTGCTTCTTTTACGAAGCGTCTTATGTGGGAAAAGTCACAAGAGAAGAAATAGGGGTTAGGTGGATTAGTTATATGTGAAAAGTTTACATACAGGGTTATACAATTTTTAATGTTAGATAAGCATTTTTGATCAAAAGAGCATTACATTTCATCCAAGGGTCGATTAAGGCCAGTCCGCCTTCATGCTTTGGTCGAATTAATATTGTCCTTACAACTTTTAAACTGCTGTTTCGTCACAATAGCCATCCACACATAGAAGCAAGTCTTTTAGCTAGTCCCACCGGAATTAGCAACACCTGCGCCAAAAACCAAATTCCCGACAGACCGTACATGTTTATAAAGGTAACTCTTTGTATAAGACTTAGATCTCGGTGAATGTTTGCCATAATTACATTACGGACCTTGTTGACTCTATTATACCAGTTGTTTTCAATCATACAGTGTACTGTAGTATAAAAATATATCCCCAAAATCTACATAATAACAAAACAGACCGACAATAATTACAAAAAAAAAAAACACAACAATGAATAAATTGACAAAAATTTAAACAGAATCTACCTTTCTTTCAAAGCCTGTGAAAAAGGTCTAGATGATCATAATTTTAATAATAATTTCTAACTATAAAATCAATAAAACATGAACTTCCACAATTTGTCGGATAATGTTTAAAGAATATCACATGTCACCCAATTCTAAAATCGTTTAAAAACCATACTCTCCATGTGATCATTAAAATTTATTGTGTATCAAAAATAATGATCAAATCGTTCATACAACTAATGCTCTCTAAGATTGTTTTTCTCAACTAATGAATGATGACTATGATTTACTTTTTAACATAGTACTGAATTATCAGCAATACTTTTGGTATGTTGCTACTTAATATCTAAAGGATGCCAAAATAGACTGGTATTGCTTACCGGTCCGCTTCCCTCACTAGTTGATCCCCTCTCAGACCCACTGGCAGTGGATCTGCTGTGGATCGACATACAAGACGAGGAGTCAGTGGATGAGCTGCTTTTTCTCGAAGTCAGTGGCATTCCAGTTGGAAATATATCGAAATGTTCCGTTACAGACATTCCGCTAGCATGGGGCACGTCCACAGACTGCCAGTTGCCTCTAAAACAATTTTTTTATTGTATACAGCAATAATCTAAAATGCTGTTATTTCAAATACAACGGGAGGTGTAAGTAATGTTTCCTCAATTTTAATTACTTAAAACATATTACCTTTGTGATGGGAACATTCTCCTATGCACGCGATCCTCGTGGGTCTCGCCCCAAATGGGAACATACGAATGGCCCGGAATCGAAGCGGTAGGGATGGACGATCGGCTGGGCCGGCATGAGAGCAGCTGGATCGCCTCCGAAAGACCTTCTACACTTGGCAGTACCCCTCCGGAAGAGGGAGGTTGACTGGGGGCTGTTGCCGAGGTAGATGGTTGGGAACCAACAGATTCTACCATCACAAGAAAAACATAAGTTACTCTATAAATTATTAATGATATAATAATACCTTTTATTTATATAAGCAAGCCCAATAGAGTAATTTGGCAAGATATAATTACATGTGGTCTGGTAGGAAAATATACTTAAGTTATACACAATATATCAATTATTTAAAACCCAACCATATAACAACCAGGGCCGGCGCCAGATATTTGTCCGCATGGGGCAAAACCACCAAATGGCCGCCCTCCGCATCTTTACTTTATTTAGGATATCATACCATATGATGACACATACGCAAAAGCTGAAAGATTTAATGTTCTTTGTCAGAGCATCAGCTTCGTTCCTAACACTCACATGCATGCTATTTAGCCATGTGTCCTGAGCCAGAGTGTTCGAATTCCACTGTATTGTCCTTTTATTGGGCAACATGGCGTCAACGCAGCTAATTGAAACTAAGTTGAACAGGCTCAAAAAGTCCGATTTAATTAAGATTATAATCGACAGAAAGGTCCCCGAGGGCGTCGAACTAAGTGAAATTACAAGTGATTTTTTTGATGCAAGTGATGAACATCATGTACAAGGGAAACCTAACCTAGATACGGATATCGCAATCATGGCCTTAAAGTGCGATCTTAAAGTGGCCAAGTGTGAAGTTGAAGCCTCAGGAAGACTTATTAAAGAATTCTAAAGAACCATATCTAATCAGGATGCCATAATTCATTTACTTAAACAGTAGTGACAAGTGTAAATTATCCGGACAAAGGTAAACAAACAAGCTCTAATAGCGACGTTGCCGGATCTTCAAATATCTCCCGAAATAACGAAGTGTATAGTAAGTCTGTTATATAGGGCTGTAAGGAATCTACCGAGGATACATCGGATAGTTCTAACTCATTTGCAGCAGCTGCAAGGAAAGCCTGGCTATACGTAGGACATGTGAAAATGGGCACTACCCCTGAACAAATAAAATAATAGTTGACGAAAAAATTCCCAAATCATAATGACTTTACTGTCGAACCTCTTCCACACAGAGACGATTCGTTAACCACTTCTTTTAAAGTGGGCGCAGACATAACCCTTCTCGAGGAATTAAACAAGAGTTCTACCTGGCCATCTAACGTGGCGGTAAAAACGTTTCGCTTTTTTCGGAGACGAAACAGTACCGATCAACCAAATAAAAGATCCGAGAACGCAAACAAAAAAAGCAAGTATTTCCACCATCGCCAGCGAAGTCAAGCGGTCTAATTTTAGAATTATTAGTGTAAATGTCCAGTGCATCACAAACAAAATACAGCAGATCGAAGTATTTACTAATAAGGAAAATTCCGATATACTGTGTATTCAAGTCATTCAAGAATATTGGTGTGATGACTTGTGTTTAAGTGCTTTAAAAATACCTAAATATAATGTGGTGTCGAATTATTGTAGAAAAGAGTCAAAACACGGCGGTACCTTGGTTTGTGTGAAAGAAAATATCGCAGTGGAAGTTAAAGAGTTAGACTGTTCGGCGTTTTCCCAAGAAATCCATTTCGAGTGTAGTGCTGTTATGTTTACTGTAGGAGACTGTAAGTACGTAGTTTTAAATATATATATCGATCACCAAATGGTGACCTTCCTGTATTTTTTTTTCAAAGCTTTTTTTTAGTTGATAGCATGATGTTAATTATATTTACATCTGTAGAGACCTCAATATTAATTTTTTCTCCGAGTCACGGGGAAAAGATTGTTTAGTAGATTTTATGAATTGTTATTGTTTAGAGCTGAGTAGTAACAGTCCAACTAGGGCATCGTTTAATCAAAATTCGACCACATCTAACACAAAAATCGATTACATTTTAACAAATAATAGAAGTTCTTATGTAAATGGTTATGTAACTCAACCCAATCTGGTAGATCATTTAGCCCTTCTAGCTGAAATCAGCCTTAATACAGATCATGCAACTAAACAGGAAAATTGCGAATACTACAGGAATACTTCATCTTTAAATATCGACATGCTTAAACAATATTTATCAAACGTTGGTTTTGAGGAAGTTCTTAATAACAATTCGAATTCTGATTTGGCTTTTTCGAAATTTTTATCCATCTTACACAATGCAATTAATATCAATTGTCAATTAAAATTAAAAAAAGTTAAATCAAAACAAAAAAGTTGGGTAACTCACGAAGCTGTACTTACGGGCAAAGAACTTAAAAGACTTTTTAATGCTGCTAAAAGATCCACTAACATAAACCAAATCCAAAATTATAAAACAAAAAAAAAGGAATATGTCTTATATAAATGAGGTAAAAAGAAACTATACATCAAATATCTTATTAAATAGCAGCAATAAACCAAAAACTGTATGGTCTATTATAAATCAGGGGCTAGGAAGAACAAAGAGCTACACACAACTTAAATTACAAACTGACGAGGGTGAAATCTCCGACAACAAAGAAATATCAAATCATTTCTGCAAGTTTTTTTACAAACATTACGCAAAATAACTTAAACGAGAAATTTTCTCAAGGCTTATCTCAAATATGTACCTTACCAGCCTGTTCAAGTATAAAAAGTTTTTTCTTTAAACCCTGTGACAATTGTGAACTTCTCGATGTTATTAATAATTTGAAGCCAAAGTCCAGCGTTGGCCATGACGGTATATCCATAAAGATATTGAATGCTATCAGTATTTTTATTGCTGAACCTATTTCCCATTTAATCAATTTGGCTCATAATTTCGGTACGTTTCCAGATATCTTAAAGATCGGTAAAGTAACACAATTTTAAAAAAAGGGGAGAAGAGTTGCGCTGAAAATTATAGGTAGGTCAACAGAGGGAGATGGTCGAGAATTTATTAAAGAAGTGTATTCTCAAATTGACGCTGGCCGTCACGTAGGGGGCCTCTTTTTTGACTTATCACGTGCTTTTAACTCTTTGAATATAACATTTATTTTGGATAAACTATATGCCTACGGCATTAGAGGAAAATGCATGATCTTATGGCCTCTTACCTATCTAGCAGAAAGATGTACGTCCAGATTAATCATGAGTCATCAGAGTTTGCTGACATTGATATGGGGGTTCCTCAGGGGTCCATTCTGGGACCACTTCTTTTTTTACTTTTTATCAATGACATGCCCTACTATATTCGTCAAGGCCGGACTGTCATATTCGCAGATGACACCTCTGTGGTGGTCTCGGGGCTCACTCCTGAGGACCTCAGACATGCAGCAAAAATAGTGGCAACCGACTTTGAAAACTGGTGTTCTCAAAATAATTTGATTTTAAACTCTCAAAAAACGATATATATAAACTTTAGGTGCAGAGCCAATTCCTCAGAAGTCCCTTTAGATTTTATTGTCGCAGGGGAGTTCTGTAAATTTCTGGGATTGTTTGTCGATCAGTTTCTTACCTGGAAGCCCCAAATAGACCATATATGCAAAAAGATAAACACGGCCTATTATGCAATATTCCAGCTTCAGCACTTAATTAATCAAGAGAGTCTTTTAAACATGTATTACTCGCTAGTGTATTGTCACTTAAATTATAGCGTTGTACTTTGGGGCAACTCTGCTGAGTGGCTGACAATTTTTCGGGGCGAATCCTGAGACTTATTTTCAACATCAAACCAACTGAAAGCTGTAAGCCTACCTTTTTAAATAAAAGAGTAATGACATTTCCTAGTATTTTTATCTACAGGCTTCTTTTATACATAAAATCTCAGGAACATGTTTTTCAAAAAAACTCATCATTTCATTCCTACAACACTAGAAATGCAGATAAATATGTATCGGTTAAACATAAACTTTCGAGGTTCGAGAACTCTCCATACTACTTAGGGGTGCTATTATATAACAAACTCCCAGAGAGTGACAGTGATTTACCGACAAATCTATTTAAGAAAAAAGTCAAAAAAATTTTAGTGGGGAAAGGTTACTACTTAATCTCTGAATTTCTAAGCGACGAGATGTCTAACTAAGTATAGGATCCTTGTTTTCTGCTTATACGCATTTTTTTGTCATGTTATCTTTCATCTGTGTTTATTTCTTTTTTTTTCGTCTTAGTTTTTCAGTTTAGTTTTAGGTTTTATTGACGTGTATATCCATTTTATGGCTGCTTTTGTAATTACTGAATAAATTTTGAATTTGAATTTGAATTTCATTCGGTCGAGGGTATCATTAGGACAACAGCTCCACACAACGAAACGATTTATAAACGGATTATTATACAATTATTTTTTAAATAACATATTGTATTCAAATGTGAAAAATAGATAGCAATAATTCCAAAATCGGCCGCCCTTCAAATCAGGCCGTAACTACCCTGTAACTACATATACTCCTTCTTTTAAAACATGATGCAAAATTACCCTTACAGTTTTAAAAACCAAGTAGTTCCCTCTTAAACCTTTCTAAAAAACAAAGCATTCATTGCTTTTCTCGTATTAGTCATGTTTAATTAATTACTTGATTATGTATGTTTCAGAGCTCTTAAGGGTTTACCAACCCTTAGACCATTTAAGGGGAGGCTAAGGGACTACTTGCGGGGAGAGCGGTGCAGTTGAACAATTGAATGTTGCATGTTTTTCAGGTAGTTGCATATGGTCACTTTTGGTGGGGATTCGCTTAGATAAGCTGATTTCTGTGTAAACAATTTAATAATGTTAGTGTAAGTATACTTCTTAATTTATATTTTGTAATATTGTACTATATATTTGTATTAGACTTGTCTAAATAAAGAGATTTATTGTTATAGGAATTCTGGCTTCAAATCATTTACTACCAGCAGTGGATCTATATACATATACAAGGGAAATCTCAAGCAATTTTACCGAAAAGAAAATGATAAAAAAATAATGTTGTCTGATAATAAATCTAAAACTATGTGGCAGATAATTAATAACCTACAGAAGAAGTCCAAACAGAGAGAACCAATAGAAATTTATGAAAGTGATGGTAAAAAACTGGAGGATGAAGCTATTGCAAACAATTTCAACAAATGCTTTACTGGTTGTTCTGCCCAAGATAATTCAGATTTTGATTTTTTGAGCTCCAATATTCCATACAGTGAAAATTCATTCTTTTTATCTCCTGTCTGTGTTTATGATGATCGTTGATCAATAGATTAAAAAATTCGAACTCCAGTCGATAAGATGGAATTTCTAACAACACTCTAAAATTATGCAAGCTCTCCCTCGGTGAAGTACTGACATTCTTAATCAATTTATCTTATGAAGAAGGAGCTTTTCTCAGCAAATTTAAACTAGCAACGGTCATTCCTATTTTTAAGAAAGGTGATCCAAACAGCTATAGTAACTAACGAGCCATCAGCCTTTTATCAAATATCTCAAAAATATATTAAATGAATTTGAAGGATCAGTTAAACTGTTTCTTTAATAAGTATGGACTTCTGTTAAATGCACAACATGGTTTTGTTAAGGGCAGAAGCACTGAGACTGCCCTCTGTTCTGTTCTGACCAAGATTGTGGAAGCTCGTGATAACAGAAAGCACTGCTTGGGCCTAATGATAGATTTTTCTAGGGCTTTTGAAACTGTGCATCATCAACTTTTGCTGGCCATACCAACAGGATATGGGATTCGAAACAAACCATTATCACTTTTTGCCTCATACTTCAACGACCGATTTCAACAGGTCATCATCAATGATAATAAGAGTCTGCCCAGAAAAATCAAGCAGGGTGTGCCTAAGCTTATATATGATAGGTGTGTAACAGATGCATGAATGTAAAATCTGCATCCTCCTATTTTGCAATTTTGAAGGGGAGGTTTACTATTATTTATTTATTTATTTCTTAGAGTATCAACAGCAATGATTGCCAATTACAGATACCAAACTTAACACATAGCAGATACAATAGTACACCAAAAAACAATATAAAAACACTCAACAACAAGAACAAACAATATTTAACTTATAAGTACAAATGTAACGATACATAACTAAAAAACTTACTACAAAAAGATAAAACGACACGTCATTCAAATCACAGTTCTACGGTACCATTGCAGATTGATGTTCATAAAGCCTATTAGCAATTTTAATTTTGAATTGATTCAGAGAAACTTGGTAAATATCAATATCAGAGGCATATTTATTGAATAAAGAGCACATTTTATATATAGGTGAAGCCTTAAAGGTATTAGTGCGAGGGAAATCCAGGTAGAAACAATTTCTTGATCTAGTACTTCACTTCCGGCGCCAAATTAAAATTTTATTTCAGATAAAATCTTGGGACAGTCCACCTTATTACTAATAATCTTAAAAAGAAATATCAGACATGTTTTTACCCTTCTGTTTTCCATAGATAAACACTCAAACATATGAAGCAGAGTCCAATGATCAAAACCTTTTAAAGTATAAGTATTTCAGAAACTTTCTTTGTATACGTTCAATACAGTTAACCCAAGTATCATATTGTGGGTACCATATAACAGAACCATATTCTAGTTTTGGCAACACGAGACTTTCAAACAACCTAACACCTACACGTAGGCTAAAATTCTTTGTTGTCCTAATAACATACCCCAAGATCCCATGTGCTTCCTTAACCCTAGCAGCAATATGATCAGAAAATGCTAAACCAGCGTCAAAGGTCTTTATGGTTAGAGGCATTACACAGAGGCAAACTCATGGAGACGCATTTCTGTATTTCTGTGTATTGAGAGTAAAACAATTTTCCACCCACCACTTAACCACCCTATTAAGATCATCCTGTAAGAGTTCGCACCTGCTGCCAGGTCCATCAATTTCCAAGAACATTTTAAAGTCATCAGCAAACGAAAGGGCAGTAGAATACTTGCATGACTTGCACATGTCATTTATTGCCGCAACAAAAAGTAATGGTTCCAGATTTGACCCTTGAGGAACACCTAAATGAGTAGGATAAGGATTCGACCTAAAGCCACTAATTTCGACAATATTTTGCCTCTGTGGCAAGTAGGACATCAACAACATAGTGAGAGCCGGTGCTACATTCATTCGCTGAAGGGCCTTAACCACTACAGTATGCTTAACCCTGTCAAAAGCCTTCTGGAAGTCGGTAAATATAACATCAACTTGAGACTTTTTGTTTAGTGAAGTATGGATGTACTGAGAGAAAATCACTAAGTTCGTCAAAGTAGATTTTTGGGGTAGGAAACCCTGCTGCTGCTCAGAGATATGATGTCTAATATCCTCGTACAGTCTATTGAAAAGAACAACTTCAAGCATCTTAGAAATAGAATTAAGAATGGAAATTGGTCTTTAAACCACCCTTAAAAACGGGAATTATTTTACTAACCTTCCATTTATTGGGGAAGGTTGATGTCTTAAGACAAAGATCAAACATAAACGTCAATGGTCGGGTTAGTAGGTCACCACAGCCCTTCAAAATATAGCCCGGAACACCATCAAAGCCAATAGCCCTATTTCCTTTAACCCATTACGTGCACTGAAAACATCACTCTCCAAAATGGGGTCGTAGCAAAAATAATCAAAACAAACATTGGGCTTCCAGGATTAGAAAAAACATCACCAAAGTAGGCAGCAAGTTAGCAATGTTTTGGGATCCTGTGTAAGATATGTTTTTGTAATTTAAAGTTGCAGGAATCTCGGATTCATTTCTATGACTCTTGATAAAGTTCCAAAAATATTTGGGATTAGAAGCCAAGATAGCTTGAACCTCCGACATATACTCCTTGTAGTTCGAATTTATAGCATACTTCAGTTTGCGCCTAACGTCAATATACCTCGTAAACCAGTAATTT
Source organism: Pissodes strobi (assembly GCA_016904865.1). Lineage (NCBI taxonomy): Eukaryota > Metazoa > Arthropoda > Insecta > Coleoptera > Curculionidae > Pissodes > Pissodes strobi. The sequence continues at coordinate 3,239 of MU184622.1, read as the reverse complement.
ATTTTAGTTCTCTTATACCGTTTAAATAATTGTTCCTTAGTTCTAACAAGCCTAATAATGTCTGCATTATACCAAACAGGAAAAACTCTACCAATCTGTCTAGACAACGGGACACAATTTTTAAAAATATCTTCAAGTATCTGGTAAAAAACAGTTACTGCATCATTGATACTCCTGCATGCAAGCAAACTGTCCCACCTTTGATTGAGAAATAGCTCACGCATCAACAAAAAGTTAGCCTTTTTAAAATTGTACTTAAAATTAGGTGTTTGCATAAAGTTTGTAAAAGCAAAAAAATTATTAAAATCACAAATAGGATCCTTATGTATATTAGTATACACAAGGTCACGCAAGTTAAAATCTCCTAGTATTATACAATCATAGTTCAACAAGTTAGACCCAATACATTGATAAAATCTACGGTAAGTATCAACCTCAGAACCAGGAGCAATATAAACAACAACGACATACAAGCATCTACCTAATCCGAGACATAACCTCACACAGAGCGCCTCCAAATCCCTATCAAAAATAGCACATACGTCAGTACTATATTGCTTTCTAACCGCCAAAAGAACTCCTCCACCTTGTTTCTTATGTGCCAAAGTATAGTCTCTGTCTTTTCTGAATATATTTCTAGAGGTGCTATTAAATTCTTGATTGTGAATGGAACAATTTATTGCCTAGAAGAAAGATCAGACTAGGACAATAGCTAAAATATGGTTAAATTTTTGTGTTACATACCGATATTTTAGAGTTTATAGAAGTATTTGTTGCTATTTTCGAAAAAAAGAAGTTCATTTTACACATTTTCTATTAAGTTTAAATGCAATGATTTTTAAAAGAAAATAAGATTTCTGGTGTGTTTGGAAGCGTCTTTCTGGTTGTAAGAAGAATAAAAAAACCTTGGCTAATGAAGGCCATAACTGTTTCCTCTAGAAATATGTGCCAAAAACATTTAACCTAAATTCAATGTCTTTGATATGTGCCGCCTGCATTATTTAAGAAATAGTTATTTTTGATACAAGTACCTAAAATGGAGTTTTCAGGACGAATCATTGCTGTTTCCGGACGAGGCATTAGCAGAGTCCTGAATAGCAGATGAATCCTGAAAAACTTCATTTAGGTACGTGTGACAAACACTATTTTTTGTCATGCGCTCCCAAAATTTCATTTTATTTATACGCTTTTTGCAATTCTTCAGAACGTCTAAATTTGCAAATTTACCATATTTTTTGAAATCATAATGTACGAAAAAGTAAGCTTAGAAATTTTGAATTTTTTGAAATTACTTTGACAGTTTTCTGTCATATTTGTTATAAAAAATATCACCAGACTAAATTTATTTAAAAATAATCCGACAACGAAGCTGGAGGAGTATTTTTCAAAAGAAATTTAGTCGAGTGGAATTTTTATAACAAATTTGGCGGAAAAATGTCAAAGTATATTCAAGAAAAATATTTAACATGAGTGGTAGATGACATGACTATATACTGAGAAATGAATACATAATATTATTATGATAATAAATAATATTTATTTTAATGGAAAAACATAAACAATAAGGAATATAAAATTGAAACAACAAGGAAAATTAACTTAAGTAATAGTTAAATACACAATTATCATACACGGAAGCAGTTTCTTGACGATGATTTTGAAAAGTGCTTGCTTTGTTGGAAACCACGGGTTGTACGCCATTTTCATCTGAAGTAGCTAGACCAAGAGATGTACCGGAACTTGTCTCGATGAGGTTTTGAATAATATTTTTGTGATGCGACTCGACTAACTGTAAATATGGTTTACTATGTCCAGTAATCTTCATTATAGCTTGATTACCTACTCCAGACTTAGATAAAGTGCTAACCGCCGTTGCTCTATGTGAATGGTTAGTAATTTTTACCTTTGCTGTAATTAAACCGATCTTCTTTGCACCTTGTTCAGTCCATTTTTAAATAGTATTCTTTCCAACAGGACAATCTTTAAGCCAATTTCCATTCTTCCAGTTCGCATTAACGGTTAAAAACAGTCTTGATGATTTTACATTATATCCTCTCTTAGATATTAGCAGGTGAAAAATACATACAGGACACATATATTGTTCCTTAGTATTCGGAACTAGCCATTTTGAGTCTGCAATTTTTTTGTTCCCGCCTTGAGTGGTCTTGGAAAATATTGGGTTGTATTCAAGTCGGCCTGTTTCAACACCATCATTTGTAATTTCTTTTTTAAAAAAATCAACCATACTTGCATAAGCCTCGCCTCCTCTCCATGCCAACTCAACCGAGGCAATATGAAAAAATTTTCTTTGTAGGTCTTCGGGATTATTTTCCTGATAGATTTGCAATATTTTCTTGTATTCCTCGTAAGTCAGTGCTTTTGAACTAACTTTTCGCTTTTATACTTCGGTTTGGAGAAGTTTTCGTTTAGCATTTCTAGCCATTCTGGCCTTTTGAAATACTATGTCTTTGAAAGGGTCGAATTTTATATGATACAACTTAAAGTACCTTTCTTGAAGAAGTTGTGCTGTTTGGTTCCAGATTTGTTTAATGACGCCTTCTTTGTAGTCTGAGCCATCCCTTTTCCTCATATTAAATGCCCACTTCCATAGTTGAAGCCAGTATTGTTAATGGCGTATTTTCTTCTAGCTGAACATTTCTGTTGACACAAAACTCCTCAAATTGTGTCCATACAAACTTTTTTGTTCTTGCAGTATTTACTGGAACACATTTAATTGCATTATCGGTGACATATCACTTTATAGCAACTTACGGGCAAGGTTTTTTTGGAAAAATATTGGTATCAATCGATTCGTTTTTTAATTTTCTTTCCAAAAAAGTGAGTATCATTGAGATATTATTACGATTTTTTGGTAAAAAATTGATATTAAATGTTCGTAATGTCGGTGCAATAAGCCATACTTTTATGTCAGAAGTGACGTTTTTAAAGAGAATTTAAGTATCAAGTAGTATTTTTCAAATGTCAAATTTGACAAAAACTCAACATTTTTTAATAAATACAACTATCATTCATTTTGTGAATATTTTTATATGCAAATTATTAAAAACTTTAAATTAGTACAACTTACATGGGGTCTGGTTGTAAAGACATAGGTTGTCCGCCTTGCAAATTTTCTTTTGTTCTCAAGAGGGTGTCCACTAGAGTAGTTTAAGCGATTCTGGTTGAGATAAAGCCAAGAAAATTTAAGGAACCACCACATTTGAGTCTCCAAAGTTCAA
>MU184621.1:301024-342209 GCA_016904865.1 Pissodes strobi | reverse complement strand
TTTCACGTCATTCAAAATATTTTGTTCCTGAATGCTAAATTGAAGTTGGATAATTGATTGACTATATCCAGATCAACCTGCTGCAACACTGGCTGTCATGGGTGGCTATCGAGTAAGCAAAGATTTTAGCTATCCACTTTATGTAAATATTTATGTTGATATTTGAAATAATAAAAGTTATACAGAAAACATGCATTGTGAACGTGTGTTCCTAATTAATGTAATTAATTCAATGCAAATCTGCTAAAACCTTCCAGCTACAAATTCCATCTGAACAAAAGCAGGAATTGCTCAAAAGATTTAATACGTATTCTATCTGAGATGGAGTATAATACGTTTACAGCTACTGCGAAAATAGCGGGTATACTGCTATTTACAATACGAAGTGAATACTCTTCTCGGCATTTTATATGCAGTAAAGCTCTGAAGTTGCAAGGCATAAACATCCTATTGGATTGCGGAGTTTTATTATGTATAGAAAATCAATTTTATTTAGTATTTCAGATTTAGAAAGTTAATCGATTTTACTGAAAAATCTAGCATTTATGTACAAATAAGTTATCGACATGATAAGTAATTAATTACATTACCATTCGTTAATTCTAGTCACGGCCTCGACACACGGCCATAGTGCAGACAGACCACTTCATAGAAACGATCTGTGAAATAATTCAGATAATTTGTAGTATTATGAAGTATCGAGAATCTTCAATAAGCAAGAGATTATAGGAAATCTAGGGCCACTAGAATATATGGAATAGAATTTCAGCAAAGAATTAATGCAGAGGTAAGTCTCCCGGACGATGCACTAATAAACTATATCAGAAGACCGCATGATATAGCTCAATGTTCATCTGAGAACTCGAGAGGTAGGAAGAAGATTCTCTTGTGTCCCGAGATATACCAGGCAAAGATATGCAGTATCATAATGGTAGATAGAATGAAGTATGTCAAGGAGCAAGTGGTTTTATGTATTTAGCATCAGACGAGACTCTGGTGGCTGCACTTGCACATGTTCACTAAATATGAAACCAGCTTTTGCTTATGAATGTAGAGACGCTCTGGAATAGTTGACTTAAACCAACAGAATTCAATATAATATTCCAAGGCAGTTGGAAGTGCAGCTGATTTTGCCAGACTCGATACTAGTATATGAGAATAGACCCGCGTGGCATCAAATGAGCACACATTTGAACAGTTTACATACCAGTTTTAGGAAATACTTTGATAGTGTCGAGAATTCGACATGGAAGGTAGTCAAATGACTAGTTTATAAACGAATAACGACAAAACTGCTCAGCTTCTAAGAAGAGTCAGACAGTTTTTAGTCCCGACGAAATGATTCAAACATCGTAACACTATCAACTGAGAAGTAACTTATCACTTCTGGGCGTTGAAGAAACCAACCCAAAGTAACCCCGATCACTGCATCGGTAGGCTCGAGGTTTTTGTTAATCAGAAATATGAAGCGAAGCACATGGAGCATTATCTAAACCTTCGTCCGGAGATTTAGTAGATTCAGACGGTAATTGATAGAAGGATGGATGATCAGTTGTCGATCTGGGATAACAGTATCGACCCACTGGCTAGGCGCTTAACCTAATTGATACTGCTACAGCTACTGCTACTACTATATTCACTAAAAAGTTGTCGAGAACAAGGTTCCATAACAGTGGCGATAGAACACTGTGAGGGGTTTCTCGTTAGGCGCTTCTTTGCTTCTGCATGCTATGCTATTTCTTCTGCATATCATGCTATTGGACTGCCTAGTTTAACCATTACGTCATCCAATGGTTGGTTCTCGGGCGCCACCGCATCTGGATTATAGTGGTAGAGGGCCCACTCCGCACCGGGTTGCTTTTAGACAGTGGAGAAACGGCTAACCAGGGGTCAATCTTGAATGTTTGCGTGGTTGCCGGCTGCTTTCAGAAATTCACTTGCTTATTCTAACTTAGTACTAGCAGGAAGGGATTTAGAAAGAAAACACACAATTTCAAAATACACCTAATACAGCATCTCTATTTGCCAATCTGGAAATATAAAGAATGGTGACGTCAAAACCCTGATGACCTATGCTAACCTAACGTTGCAACGTAAGAATTTATTCTTTACTAATCCAACCTACCTAAACTGAGGTTAACCTAAACTATCAATTCTTAACTAAAAAGTTACTCTAATGCGACTTATGCTTAACCCAAAAGATAAAGAAACGAAAATATTGCCAGAGGGGGGTATGGTATGCGAAACGTAACGGAATGACATTGACATTGAGAAGAGAAACGGAGCCGCGATATCAACTCTTAAGGAACGGTACTACTACGACGAAGCAACTTGGAATATGGTATCCACGAGTCCACGGACAGGCACTCGAATGACGGTCCAACATCGGTCCAACGTAGCTCCTCTGACTTGGTCCTGACGGGTATGGATATACGCGGCCTGATGCTTAGAAGATTACGGAAACATGCGACGATAGCGTTAAGGTTCGGATAATATCTGACATAAGGATGACGACGATACATAGGATACGGTGCGTCGTTAATAAACGACCTGACGAGGCTTCCTGCATATGTGAAATATAAAACCCGGATTGCGCGTGCGCGGATACGTCATTGCTTTCCGGTCGTGCTTCGCTACTACGATGTTACGCCGTCGTTGAGGCGGTAGGCTAGGTAAGGAAGGATGGTAGGTAGGGTAAGTGTGAGAGAGAGCTTGTAAAGATAGCGCCCGGTCGGACTGAGACGCAAACCGGCTTATAACATAAAGAAAGAGAAAAGGAGAGGCTGATCGGACTGAGACGCAAACCAGCCGTAGTGTAATGTAAGTGAGGGAGAGAGAAGGTGTAGTGTGTGTGTGTGAGAGAGAGAGTGTACAGATGTTTGTGTAGCACCTACGTTAATACCTATGCAGTAGCAGTGAAGATGGACAAGAAAGGCGGCGACGATGGCGGTCTGCTGAAGGCGGCTGTCATGGTGGCGACCTGCAGGAAGCGTCGTGGGTCTGGCTCAGCTTGGCGGCCTACATTGGCGGTAGTGGTGGTCCTCTTCCTCTGGTCTGGGCTGGGCTAGGCGGCTGGCTGCCTGGCGACTTCTTCTTCGAGAACCCGGGTGAGTTCTGCCTGTTCAGCGCGATGCAGCCCGGTTTTGTTAACTCGACCCGTAGTGGGGGACCTTCACGCGCACGGTGCTACGACGGAGATCGCGACGTTCTACCGGTACCGCGCGAGTACTACGGAAAATGTGAAAACCGATTTCCCGGCTTTTCGCGACGGAATATTTTATTGAACTGAGTTTAGAATATTTAAATTATATTTTACGAAAAAGAATGATGTGAATAGCTCGTAAAATAAGAAAGTTAATCCGGCTTGCATACCATTCCCCTAAAAATATAGTAACTTCGTTACAACACCTACTTGCGGTACCGCTACAATGATGACCTTTATTTGCAGGCGTCTCATTGAGAGCTTGTTGAAAATCCAGCCACTGATGGCAGGAGGGACGCCCCTGTTTTCAAGGCTGCATTGATTTTTCCTAAGGCGGTTTTATTAAACGCACCCCCAAGATCAATAAGTACGCCTAAGGCGGACTCCTTATTGTCCAGCGATCTCTCGATCCGGCTCACTGCCGAATGCAAGGCCATGTCGGCCGATCTTCCCGAAGTGTACGCATGTTGGTTGGGATGCAGCGGTCGGTTGACCAGTGCGCAGTCCCTCAAGTATCTCGCACACAACTTCTCCCGAGTTTTCAGCACAAAGGATGTTAAACTGATTGGTCGGGAAGCTGTAGTGACACTAGTGATAGTGTAATCCATCCTTTCTGCTTTTGATATGAACACCACTCTTATTTATCTACATGCTTTCGGGATGTAGCATAGCGCTAGACATACCCAAAACACCTCTACCAAGTGCGGCAATAGCTCGTCCAAGCCACACTGTAGTAGGGCTGGACGTATGCCTTTAGTACATGGAGATTTGAAGGGTGAGAAGAACTGCCCATGGCACTTCGCCAGTCCAAGTCAGTAAGTTTAAAGCTTGTCTCGTCTGGCCAGTTCATGTCGCCTTTTGCTGACAAACCAGGAAAATGGGTCTGCATAAGCAGTTTAAGACTCTCTTATAGGTTAGAGCAGTTCAAGACTCTGTGCAGTCGTGCAGTCTGTTAGTGATTTTCTATCTCCTCACAGTAAACCCTCCAGACCTCTCTCTGTTTTTTCCTTAATAGTTTTAAACTCCGGCTATATTGCTCCCAGTCTGCTTGAGTTCTGGTTCTTTTTGCTCTGCTAAAAGATTTTCTCGCTGTCCTCTTGAGTTTCCCCAACTCTTGGTTCCAACATATAGTGGCTTCCCCTGCCTGCTTTAGTTGTGGCGGCCTGTAGGCCTAGCATACATCTATCCAGGCCATCATTGCCTTTAAGGGTCTTTCCCTCAACTTCCCGTAGGTTCTACCGAAGCCGGACGAGGAACTGAAGCTGATCCGTTCTTCGAGGTTGCCTAAGAAGCTTTTTAGGCGCCTTAATTGAGTTTTGCTCAAAGGTTAACCAGCGATGATCTGACTCGGTGACCTTATCAGTATTAGTTATTAATATTTATATTTTAGAAGAAAAAATCCCCTTTGGGTTTTTAAGCTGTAGTCGCTGCCGCATAGGTTTATGACCTGCAATTATTGTATCTTTGGCTACAATATAACTCATTCAAACCGAATTTTATTATATTGCTGCTTTGTCAATTATTATTCCTGATGAAATAATTAATACCTAGTATGTACAGTATTCCATTCAGCACAATGCGGTGTTAATTTATATACGATTCTATTTCAAATAACTTCAAGCTAAAATTAGACAACAATGGTATTCATTTCAAACGTGTGCGAGGGATTTGTGTCTCATACTAAACACAAACTTAAGATGACAAAACATATAATGAATTTTCTGGAGAAGGATTTTCTAGGTATGAGCTGCTATATATTCACAGTTCTGCCTCTCAAAAGAAATTAACTAATCCTTAAGGAATATTCTAATATTATACAATTTTAATTATACAGAGATGGTTTAGGAATTCTTTTAGGTCCTGAGCCATATTGCAATTACCGAACACGGAAACGAAAAGCTTGTATTCATTTAAAAATTCCACCATAGCCTTAAATTTCCAAGAAATTTTAATCATTTTCCAATGAGAAAGAGTTCTTAGAGTAAACAAGTATTTAGAATATCATGTTCTACAACATTGTCTCAGGAACTAATAAACACCAAGTCAGAGAAATATGTTTGGAAATAAAATAAAAAATTTACAGATATCTAAGCAATATTATCTTAGTATGTATAATATATCTATTCTTTTTATTGTTATCCGCTCTACATCGCTTTTGTCTGCACACCTTTTTATTTTAACACATCAAGAGAAATTCCTAGTATATTAATTGCCATCAAGGTTCCTCACACACACGAAACGTAATTTGGCGTTGACCTAAACAATGAGCCCAACTAAAGAAGAATTCCCTTTCTGGTATTACCTCCCCATTTTAAGAAAATTGTAACGTTACTTTAGGATTGATTCTTACAACATCGGCGAGTTTTCCTAGATATTGAATAATTAGTCCATTTTTAATCCAACGCATCTACTTCTGCTTTTATGCTTTCGATTTTTTGTTTCATTATCAACATATTTGCAACCCAGAGTTACTGGCTTGTTTTTCTTTGGTACATATGAAACGAGTTTTTCTAGAAGTAAAGCCGAAATTTTATGACTTTTCTAGACGGTATCTAGATGGCAAAATTTCATTTTGAGGAAATTGGAATGTTACTCTAGGATTGAATCCTGTAACATCCATGTGAAATATTGCCATGTGCCTAAGAAATTTTTTTCTTGATTGAACAATTAGTACATTTTTGATTCAGCACATCGATTCCTTTTTTGTTTCTTTATCAAGAGATTTGGAAATCAGAATCACTGACTTATTTTTCTTTGGTACGTATGGTACAATAGTTTTTCCAGAAGTAACGCTGATATTTTATGACATTTCTGTACGAGATCTAGATGGCAAAAATTCATTAGGAATACAAAACTATGATCCAAATTAAACAAGAATTCCCTTTTTGTAATTTCCTTTCCATTTTGCGACTTTTTCTTGACATTCACTACCTAGTTAGAATATTTTTGATGCAGCGCATCGACTCCTGCTTTTATGTTTTCAGTTTTTATTTTATTTCATTATATTATGAACAGATTTGTAAATCAGAATCACTGACTTGTTTTTCTTTGGCACATATGATACAGGAGCTTTTCCAGAAGTAAAGCCGAAATTTCATGACACTTATGGACGAGATCTAGATAGTAAAAACTGATTAGGAATGCATATACTATGGGCCAAATTAAACAAGAATTCCCTTTCTGTTATCACCTCTCCACATTGAGGAAATTGGATCGTTTCTTTAGGATTGATTCCTGCAACATCTAACTTCATGTGAAATAATGCTCCAGGCAAGTTTTTCTTGACATTTAATACCTAATTAGAATATTTTTGTTCCAGCGCATCGACTCCTCCTTTTATGTTTTCGGTTTTTTGTTTCATTATCAACAGATTTGGAAATCAGAATCACTGACTGGTTTTTCTTTGGTACATATGACACAAGAGTTTTTCAGAAATAAAGCCGACATTTGATGACATTTCTGGACGAGATCTAGATGGAAAAAATTCATTAGGAATACATAAACTATGAGCCAAATTAGGCAAGAATTCTCTTTCTGTTATACCTTTTAAATTTTGAGGAAATTGGAACGTTACTCCATGTGAAATTTACCTCTCCGTTTTGGGGAAATTGGAACGTTACTCTAGGATTGGTTCCTGCAATATCTATCTTCATGTGAAATAATGCCATATGCCTAAGGCGAGTTTTTCTAGATACTGAATAATTAGTATATTTTTCATCCATCACATCGATTTTTGCTTTTATGTTTTCGGTTTTTTTTTTGTTTTATTATCAACAGATTTGGAAATCAGAATCACTGACTTGTTTTTCTTTGGTATATATGATACAAGAGCTTTTCCACACGTAAAGCCGAAATTTGATGACATTTCTGGACGAGATCTAGATGGCAAAAATTCATTAGGAATGCATAAACTGTGAGCCAAATTAGGCAAGAATTCCCTTTCTGTTATTTCCTTGAGGAAATTGGAACGTTACTCTAGTATTGAATCCTGCAACATCTAGCTCCATGTGAAATATTGTCATGTGCGTAAGGTGGGTTTATCTAGATATTGAATAATTACTACATTTTTGATCCAGCGCATCGACTCCTTCTTTTATGTTTTCGTTTTTTTTATTTCATTATGAACAGATTTAGAAATCAGAGTCTCTGATTTCTTTTTCATTGGTATATTTGATACAGGAGTTTTTCCAGACGTAAATCCGAAATTTTATGACATTTTTAGACGATATCTAGATGGTAACGATTCATTAGGAATATATAAGCTATGAGCCAAATTAAAGATTCCTTTTGTGTCATTTCCTCCCCATTTTGAGGAAATAGGAGCATTACTCTAGGATTGAATCCTGCAACATCTAGCACCATGGGAAATAATGTCATAAACCTAAGGCGAGTTTTCCTAGATATTTAATAATTAGTACATTTTTGATCCAACGCATCTACTCCTTCTTCAATGTTTTCGATATTTTTGTTTCATTATCACCCGATTTGTAAATCAGAATCACTGGCCTGCTTTTATTTGGTACATTCGATGTAAGGGTTTTTCTAGAAGTGAAGCCGAATTTGATGACATTTCTGGACGGAATCAAGAAGGCAAATATTCATTAGGAAAACATTTTTTATTTTTCTTGAGAGTGCCAACGAAGATTAAGCGAAAGAACAATTTGTGCTTGTTGGGATACTTTGAACTCAAGCGATTTTCTCACATAAATTTCAATGCTAACCATGTAATCGATTTTTAAGTTAGCAAGACCTTCTACTTTAAAGCCGTATTTAGCTGGTTTAGTTGGAATAAACATCTTTCATATCATTTGATATACGGTTAAATATTCTCCGAGACAGTTCCGGTTTTGAATAAGTTATTCAAAAAGATTTACTAATTTGGCTTCCTTCACTCTTTCTTTTCATGTTCGTTCGTAGCAAACAAAAACAACATAAGAGATAGGATCTAGTCAGAGACAGAGTTAGAACATCTGAATATGTCAGGCGCCCAAAAGGGCGTCTACTTCATAAACGGACACGAGAAAGTATAGAAGACCAACAAATGACAAATGCATTAATTTCTGTGTTATCCAATTCCTCTTGAATTTTTCATAGTGACTTTGAATAGATCTGACTTTTGCATTAGTGTGAGTTATAATTGGTCCAACTGTTTAGTCTGTCATAAGTAACTTCCATGCTTGACTGATCAACACAGTCGGTCAACATAGCAGATTGATGGGTCTAAACATAAACACTAAAAAGACGAAGTGTATGATAATAACAAGAAACCTGAATGCGTTTGAAGACTCACAGTTAACATTCAACGCAATGCGCATAGACAGAGTGAACAAATTTAAATACTTGGGCATGTGGTTATCTGAAGACTGGTCCTCTGATATTGAAATCAAGAGTCGCATTGAACAGGCCCGACAAACATTCCGAGGACTGAGAAGAGTATTTAGTTGCTCGGACTTCGATCTTGGTCTGAGGTTCAGATTTTTAAAGTGCTATGTATGGTGTGTTCTCTACGGAATGGAAGGTTGGACCCTTAAAGTCAACAACATTAACAAATTGGAAGCGTTCGAGATGTGGCTATACCGCAGAATGCTCAAGATACCGTGGACTGCAAGAATAGTAAACGCAGAAGTACTGTCCAGCATCAACAAAGAACGTGAACTGTTAACTACCATCAAAAAGTGAAAGACTGCATATCTGGGGCACGTCATGAGGAACAAAAAGTATGAGTATTTACAGTTGTTGATCGAGGGTAAGATAGAAGGCCGTAGAGGAATAGGAAGAAAGAAATTGTCCTGGTTGCGGAACATAAGACAATGGACAGGAGTGAATGACATACAGACCCTAATTCATACCGCAAGGGATAGAGAGGAGATGGAATATGTGATCGGAAACATCTATTAGTGGATAGCATCCGAAGAAGAAGAAGATGCTTGTAAAGTTTGTTTTGTGCTGCATTTCCTTTCAAACCAGACAAAACTTTTATGATATTCTTGGTAATAGTGTTTCCTTTAACTAAATAATCATTGATAGAGGATTATGTTCTGGCTATTCCTTGCATCGCGTTCGGTGCTCCTTTACTTTTGCTTGAATCCACACCTTCATCACTGGCACTATCTGCATGTTCTTCGTCTTCAATTATTCGTCGAAAAGCTGCTATTCCTGCTCGCTATCTGTATCATGAGTACTTAGTTCCTCTTCATCTTCCTCTTCTTGCTAGGTTTGGGCCCCAAATTTATTTATTTTTTCATAAGCGTTTTATCCTCCATTTTATTAGTGTCTTTATTGTGCTGGTTGATGGAAGCTGACAGTGAAATTGTGATATTCACGTCGAAGTCCTTCCATAAAATATCGGACTCAACAATTTGTTTCAAATTTTATATTAATAAGTATGTTGTTCATTGTAACCTGAAAACGAAAAAATACTATAATAATAATTTTTTCTAAGAAAATTTCACACGCAAAATGGTCTGCCACGTAAGGGGAAAACATACCTCTTTACATAGAAAATTAAAAATGCAAACTGAAAAGTTTATCCCTTTATATAAGAAAGCCCACCACTAGGCCAAAAATATTTAAGTTACTCGGAACAAAAAGATGTTGTTTATACGATCCACCGGTCAGTTTCACCTAGCGGCCGCCATTGCACTCGAATACACTACGTTACTAGGATAAAACTCCGATGAACTTTTATCTTTGTGGCGGATCGGCTGGACAAATACTGAAACGCAACTTCTCGTTCATAATACATTGCATACATAACGAGGTCGCTGGAAATATATGGGTCATTTTGATCCATGGGGTTAACTAATTTTACGCCATAAATGCTCTGTGCGACATGCACTGTGCATATAAACATATTACCACCATATTGTATCAATGACTTTTATTGTTATATTAACTATTTTATTTCTTTTTATAGGACATCGAGCACTGTTATTATCATGGCAAAGTGCAAGACTTCCCGGGTGCCACAGCGGCCTTTCACACATGCAACGGAGTCAGTGGTGTCATCCATTTGGGTAACGAGACCTTCGTTATTCACCCCTTCCACGGGGGTGACCTTTCGGTCAGTATATCTTTAATTTTATTCTTCCTTTTTTATCTACTACCTCCGTTCCTAAATTATGTGTCTAACATATATCCGTTAAAAAGGTGTTAAATATGTTGATTCATAATTTTGTTTATTCGGTCTTTTTTTTGTCTTGAATTATCTCTATTTCTAAAATGAATTTGTTTACAAAAATTATGCCAAAAGAAATGTATCGACTGTTTTACTTACCGGATTGCTTATATTAATATTACCTTCGAAGGCCAACAAAAAAGTAATATAGTTAACATTTGAATTTCTTAATTTTACTAGACAAATGGCTAACTTTCAGGTAAACACTTGGCTGCAATGTCGTAACGCAAAATTTCGTGGATCTCTTAATACATGAAATTGAATAATAATTAATTTAGATACATTGTGAAGTGACAAAAGATAAAATTTTGTAGCAATAGAATGTGCTTTAAGATCTTACCATCATAACATTCATTAGTTTGGGTTAGTTTTTTCCAACATTTGTGCTTCTACTTCCGCTCAAGTTAATTTTTAAGATTTTTGAAAGTTCTAGTATTATTGTCTGCAAAGGCCTAATGCGCTTTAATATCTTAAAGCTGGTTCACAACAACAATTATTTATATGAGGGCATGGTTTTGAATTAAATTCGGGGAGAGTACCACAGTTTCAACGGAGGTCAAAGAACTTCGGGCATCGGGGATCTATCAGTCCAAGTGGACTAGACCATCTGGATGCGTTCTAGTATGAAAGTTACTCGGTTTTTACATAAAATACGCAATATGTACTTGCTTTCCAATAAATTAAATTGATATCATTTGCGATAACATACCTCCTATACAAAAATCTGGAGATTTCCATAACATTTCAAACAACCCTTTAAAAAATACACTATTTCAACATTTTACAGCATAACACAGGTTGTAAGTTACGTTGATAAGACACAATGAATACATTTTAAAATGAATTAATAAATTAGGTATTTTGTAGGCGGAGTAAAAAACGGGAACGGAATGTTTGATAGTTTAAAAATGGTACAATAATTCCCTTTGGTATGAAAAATTGTCTCTTCTTGAGAAATCCGATACTTTCTTTGGATTCTATTTCATGAAATTACAATATAGTCTACTGACTGCAAATTAGAGACAAAAACATATAATAATACAAGATCATTAAATTAGTACTAATTGAGATAACATAACTTCTATACAAACATCTGAAGATTTACACAACATTTCAAACAAATCTTTAAAAAAAATACACTATTTTCCGCATTTTACAGCATAACACAGATTATAAGGTACATTGATAACACACAATAAATTTATTTTTAAATTAACTAATAAATTAGGTATTTTGCTGGCGGAGTAAAAAAACGAGTACGGAATGTTTGATAGTTTAAAGGGTACAATTGGCAATTGCTTTTGGTATGAGAAATTGATTCTCCTAAGAAAATCGGATATTTTCTTTGGATTTTTGTTCCTTTTATTTTATGATATTGTAATATATTCTGCTGCGTTGTTTTGTGCCAGTTTTGTCGTTTACGGCATTTATATTTTTTTGAATTTTGATCATTTCGTATATGTCCCGTTTCTTTGTATGGTTTTCTGTATATTATATGTTTACGTTTTCGAACTCAAAACTATGCTGTTTTTCAATGCAATGTGTTGATAAAGCTGTTTTGTTTTTTTGTCAAATTTTACAAGGGATTTCATATACTACTACTTTATCTTTTGGGATTTTTTATTTTAAGATGCTAAAATTAGATTCTAAAAGATTATGTCCCTTATTACTGACAATAATATTATGATTTTTAATTCTCTTTGAAGATTTTCCGATAATTTTGGTATTTATGGCATAGAGAGGTAATTCTTGGTCTTACTGTCTTGATAGAATTTGTGATTTCTTCTTTTAAAAATATCATTCATGATTTTTGTGGGATAATTATTTTTAGTGCATATTTGGCCTTGTCAATAACTTTTTTTCTATACTTTGGATCAAAATAATCTATGCTCGGTCTGTAGGGCCTATAACAACAGATTTTTTGGGACTGGAGGATGTTGTGAATCCAAATTAAGATATCTAGAAGACCAAGTTTCATTAGTTTACCGTTCTGTTCCTATGTTATTGCTAGTGTGATGGGGGGTAAGATCTGAAAAATTAATAGTACCATCTTATCCCTTTTCAATTATTGCAATTTGAATTTTTGGGTAATAGCTATTGAATTGACCTAGGGTATGTTCACATTTATTTTTGGGAATTATGAATGCAATCGCAATGGTATGATGAAATCGAAGTTTTCCATTATTGCCATTATACTTTCTTCTAAATCGTCTATAACTAGTTGAGCTATCACTGGATATTGCAGCACAACCTTCTAACTGTTTATAGAAGATTTCATTGTACAAAAATAGGTCGCCGAAGTTTCGACCAGTCTTTCCTACGTATACAGCTTCACAGTTCACACAATTTATTTTGTAAACACCAGATTTAGATTGTTTGTCAATTTTGTCTTTATTGTTTATTAGTCTTCTTCCTAGATTATTCTTATTAACCTGAATTGTTTTACAGACAAATTTATTTAATTTTTTTGAAACTTTATCTGTAAGTTTCGGAATATAATTGATAATTTTAAACGGCTCCTCTTCTAATTCTAATGTAGGGTTATAAAATTGTTTAGGTTACAATGTTCTTCTGTTTTTTCTTTATTAATTTTTCAATCAACGCGATCTTATAACCGTTATTAATTGCAATTGATAATGGATACTTCTTTTTGGAAACTCGCCGAGTCTAGGGAAAAGCTGAAAAGTCTTTGGCTGAGACTATGAAAAGCAGAAAGTTTTACTTGCCATGATTTGTTAGAGTCTTTAATTCACAAAGCAGTGTACTAATTATCCCTAGTATTATAATTTTTTTTAATCAGTTTTCTGGCAATGTTTAATATTTAATTTTATTTTTAAAATCAAATGAATCTTTAATGTAGTATGCATTTTTAGACAATGTTTTTTAAAACGTTTTTTTTTTAAATTTGGAGAGGTTTTCGAAAGATGATTGAATGCATAAAACAATACGTCTTAGTGGAATATTTTCCTTATGCAATAAATTCTTGGAGGTTGTGCGTTTGGAATTTTCAGTTTTTTTTTGCACTACGTATTGATATAAACATTTAATTTTCTCATTGTGTAACTAATTCGTTGTGTTTTTTTTTTTTTGATAATTTACCTAGTTCTTTATAAGTGGTATCATTATGTAATAAATTTGCCATTGATTATCATACTAAGCAGAAAACATTACAATTTTTTATTTTTTGATTTATCTGGCTTTAAATATTTTGGTTTTTATTTATTTTCAAAAAGATTTGGTTTGTTTGACTTTGTTTGGCAGGATTTTATGGTTTTTAGTTTTTGATCTTTTGTCAAAATTACTCTTAGAGTTTAAACATGTTGATCTTAGTTGGCCTTTACTCTGCCTGCAAAATACCTAATTATTGGATAGTTCAAAGGCATTCGACAGAGTTTGGCATGACGGACTCCTCAGCAAACTGCCGTTCTTCGGACTGCCAGCTTTTCTCTGCAGCTGGCTTGCCAGTTTTCTTAAGAAGCAGTATCTGCACGTTGCAGTTGATGAACACATCTCAGACACATTCCCCATTAACGCGGGCGTGCCTCAGGGCGCAATAATTTCACCAACTCTGTTCCTCATCTATATTAATGGCCTGCTGAATGAAACCAGTAATCCTGTTTATAGTTTTGCATATGACACTACCTTAGTCTTCCAATTTAGATCGGAAAAACCTTTACCAGCGACTGCGACATATCACCAGACAGGAGCAGATTACAGCAATTAATCATGATCTGGAGAGGGTTCGAACTTGGGGCGACAGAAATTTCGTCCAGTTCAATGCAGCAAAAACCCAAGCGGCCACGTTTACCAAGAAAGCAAATTCCTTCATCCTCGTCAATCGGACTGCTGGGTGTCTCGTTCAACTGCAATATGACCTGGCATGACTAAGTTGCTGAATTCAAAAAATTGGGAGCGTAGGCAGTTTATATATTTTGTTTTAAAATTTCAGTTACACTTTGTTTTCTCCAAGGACTATGAACCGGCATACTTATTACATTCAAGTAACTTGCTTAATGCAAACTAAAACTTCCAAAATGATAAATTGTGGCAAAGTGGCAGGTTTACGTCACACCAATACTCTACAACGGACATCGTGGGCTTGGCATCGGAAATTATTCTCTGGACAAGATGAAGGGGAGCCTACATTTAATGAAATAATGAACATGAAACATGTTGAGCTGGATATGGAAAATATTGCTTTAATATTTCTCTTCGATGAGTTCTTACAATTTGTTTTAATAACAGCGGGTGTCCGCAGTTTTAAATGAAAATAACTCGAAAAGAACTTTGAGATCGAAACAGAGTAATTAGTGTTATTATATGCTTTTGTGAGGTTGTTGCCTACAATTATACAGGAAAATGGCAAAATTGAGGTCGGAGTTGTTCAAGAATTGATCAACTCCATTAGTGTATATAAAACCTCAGCATGTTATGGCTTGTATATTTTGAAAAAACTTTTAATTTAAGATGAGGTTTGTGCATAGTAATTTTTGCCATTATCCTCAAATGGTTATATAAAATTAGTTCGGGAAAGCCAATAATGCGGTTTATGATTTTCAAGGATTTGTTTAAATACATTGTGAATTTGTCTAATTTATACAGGAGCTAAAACATCAAAAACACTTTTCTTAAATGGAAAACCTTTTACATTTGTTGTTTTAATTCAGTGAAAAATTTTATTCACCTTAGGCGAGTTAATTTGACTTACAACAAAACGAATTATACTTTACTATATTGGTTTCTAATAGCCCTCTTTCAGAGTTTACCTTTCGATTAAGCGGAATCCATTAAATTACATATCAGCTGACATACTTTCTGCGAAATTGAATTTGATATCAAAACTTCTTCTTCTACTCCTCCTTCCTCTTCTTACGTTAGGGCTAAGCCCTGTGTTTCCATCAACATCAGCAGTGTCTACTCTTGGGACACTGAAGTCCGGCTTTCTAACCATCGCTTGGGCGGTCGCTCTAGAAGGCGTCTACCAAATAGCTTTCTCATTCTTTGCTATTTTTGGTAGTCGATGGTCGGCCATTCTATCCACATGGTCTTTCCACTCCCCCCTTCTTGCTCGAGTTCATCTCACTACATCCTAAACTACAGTTTTAAAACTGATCTTAGGATGCTAATCCCTCGGTAATTTTTTGGGTCAGCTTTTCTCCGTTTTTAAAGGTAGGTATTGTGAAGCTGTCTTTCCATTCCGATGGTATCTCTTTTTGGTGAATTATTTTGTTAAATAATACCTGCAGTTCATCTATTAGTTTTTTTTCACCATATTTGATTAGCTCGTTGGGTAGCTCATCTATGCCCGGTGATTTTCGATTTTATAGTTTTGGTACTGTCTGCTTTATTTTGTCGGAGGATAGTAAAGTTTTGGGGGTTTTCTACGATAATATCTTCTGTAGTTTCTTGGGTGTTAGGGTTTTGCTCTCTTGAGCTGTATAGTGTCGTCTCTTGAGCTGGAGAGTGATTCTCCCACATTTCGTGTGTAACTTTTGTAGTTTGTACATATTCATTTATGGGTTTTCTTCCGTTTCTCAGCATACTCCAAACTCTCTCTCTCTCATCGTATATATCGTGCTCTATTATATCTGTAGTAAATCTTTCCCAGTACTCTCACTTAATCATTTTGATCAACAATAAGAAACCAAACACAAAACCCGGGTTCACAATGGAAGTTAAGGCATTAGCAACTGAGAAAATAAAATCATATTTACAATACAGATCTGATGCCGTGTTATACGACGACTATAAAATTATTAGAAATAGATCGATCATTCTATTTCTAACAATTTTATAGTCGTCGTATGTCACGGTACCAGATCTGTATTGTAGATATGATTTTATTTTCTCAGCTGCTAGTGCCTTAACTTCCTCTGTGAACCAGGGTTTTGTGTTTGGTTTGTTATTGTTGTTTATTGATCTTCTGTTTAAGGAACGGTACGGTTGATGATATGGTAGCCTGTGAAGCAAATATAAATGTATATTGCCAATAAATGTCTACGGTAAACGAATTGATTATTAAACAAAACTAAGCTAAATGAATCACATGGCAGCGATAATATCATTATATCAATAAAAAGTCAATAGACACATTAAATCATTGAAGAAACCAAACATGTAAATAGATATAAAACAACGAAATGAGCTCAGTTCGATTCAGCTTTTAAAGCGAAAACTTAAAATTGCAAATTGCAGCCAAATAAATAACAACAAAACAAAACAGAAATGAAGTGAACAGCTGATTATAATAAAAACGTATGGTTCAAGTCGGTAGACATATTATACAAGTAAATCAGATAATCGCGAAGGCATTGTCCAGATATTTATCAATGAAGGTGATACTATATTATATTGTAATCTACTAAAATGCATAGGCAGTGACAATATTAAGGAAAGTGAAAATCAAATACTCTACAAATATAATAGGTGACCTAATTTCAAGCACTCAAATACTATAAGACATGACCTACAGTCAGGTAAGAGTATATTCGTCACATTACTGTAAAAGTCGATCAAGTAGTTCTTATAACATCAACGAAGCAAATTCTCCACTCGAGATAATATCAGTATGAAAACTACAATAAGAAAAAATAAATCAATTGATTTTCAAAATATTGGCTACAACAAAATCACTGCCTTCTAGAATTACTAAATTAAGTTATGATAGAAAAGAGAGAAAGGATCGGTATGAGATAATGTTTGAAATAAAGTCAGTTATAGCAAGTTAATAAGACAAATAAGGCAAGTAATTATGCGACTCTCGAAATTAAATATAATATGAGAGAGAATGGATCGGTATGAGATAATATTTGAACTAAAGTCCGTTAACAGCAAGCTCCTAAGTATCTTAAAACAAATGCGGCAAGTAATGATGTGACTTACGGTAATAGCATATCATTAATGTAAATTTACGCAGTACAAAATGTTTAAGTTAGCTAATTACGATCCTATTGTTAGCTATTATTTGTCATATTTGAGACGATATTCGACACGATACTAAATAATTTAGGCACTTGTAACCCAAATTATGATAATAACAAGCACGGATTTGATAAGTGATAAGGTCATTTATCGGTAAGTTAATAAAACTAAAACGGTAATTATCTGTAGGCGAAAACAAGAAATAAGGATCCTGTGCACGAAATAAACAGAAAATGACCTACAATCATTTGCTTATATATTCATTAATTAAAATGATATACAGGGTGTCCGGAAATAGCATCGTCAAATTACAGAGGGTGATTCTACATAATAAATCATGAAAATTTTTTCATATGAACATGGGTCCGAAATGCATAGTTTCCAAGGTACAGGGTGTCAAACTTTTTATAAAAAATCAGTTTTTTGTTAATATCATAAATATGATTTTACTGATTTTGTTGAAATTTGGCAGGATTATCTGTGGTAATAAGGGGCTCATTTAGCCTTAATTAGATTAAAAATATAAAGTCCAGTAGCGTCCCGGATGGCATCATACCGAATATTATTGACAAAAAAAATGTGCGCCGCTGACTTTTTCAAACACTTTATATTTTTTTCGTATTAAGCAACTAAAAATACAATATTTTTGATTCTTGAGTTGTTTTCGTACCTTGCGTCGTTTTCGAGAAAAAAAGTAAAAACCGGTTTATTACATTTCAAAACTTTTTTGATAAAATCGATATTTTTATTTATATCTTAAATATGCTTTTACCAATTTTGTTGAAATTTAATAGGGTTATCTGTAGTAACAGGCGGCTTATTTAGCCTTTATTAGATTAAAAATATAATGTCCAGTGGCGTCCCTGGGAGCATCACACCTAATATTATTGACAAAGAAATGTGCGCCACTGATTCTTTTAAACATTTTATATCTTTTTCGTATTAAGCAACTAAAAATACAACATTTTTTTTTCTTAACTTGTTTTCGTATCGTGCTTCATTTTCGAGAAAAAAAAAACAGTTTATTATAGCGTTTGATGTAGAATTTGGTGCTCTAAAGAAATGTAATAAACTGGTTTTTATTTTTTTTCTCGAAAACGAAGCAAGATACGCAAACAATTCAGGAAACAAAATTGTTGTATTTTTAGCTGCTTAATACTTAAAAGAGTCAGTGGCGCACATTTGTTTGTCAATAATATTCCGTATGATGCCTCCGGGACGCCACTGGACGTTATATTTTTAATCTAATTAAGACTAAATGAGCCGCCTATTACTACAGATAACCATATTAAATTTCAAAAAAGTCGGTAAAAGCATATTCAAGATATAAATAAAAATACCGATTTTTACTTTTTTTTATCGAAAACGAAGCGAAATACGAAAACAACTCAAGAATCAAAAATATTGTATTTTTAGTTGCTTAATACGAAAACAATATAAAATGTTTGAAAAAGGCAGCGGCGCACACTTTTTTGTCAATAATATTCGGTATGATGCCCTCCGGGACGCCACTGGACTTTATATTTTTAATTTAATTAAGGCTAAATGAGCCCCTTATTACTACAGATAACCTTGCTAAATTTTAACAAATTTAGTAAAATCATATTTAAGATATTAACAAAAAACTGATTTTTTATAAAAAGTTTGACAGCCTGTACCTTGGAAACTATGCATTTTCGGACCCATGTTAATATGAAAAAAATGTTCATGTTTTCTTATGTAGAATCACCCTCTGTAATTTGGCGATGCTATTTCCGGACACCTTGTATAGGGGTAAGAACGATATGCGGTAATCAAGGCACTTAAATAAATACCCGCAGAAGGTAGCGGAAAGTCTCCTATCACACACCAGCGGATCCCTAATTAAATTATAAAGAATTTTCACTTTTCTCTATTAAAAGATATGGCCGATAACTCCGGAAACTAAACTGGGCAGTATATTTGCCGAATAATTCCACTTTGAAAGCAGACAGTAATTAGAACTGGTCAAAAATAACCACGACAGCTTTAACCACAAAATTGGTCGCTTTTCTCTGTCTGAGCGCGTGGAGCGTCCAGACGAGAAGGCCTAAGATTTCTCTGGAACTCTACTATATACCACATCTATCAAGTGGCACTCTAAAGGGATGTATCCATCGAGTAGGTTCGAACACCAGGAGTAAGGTTGCGAGAAATAATGTAGCGAGATTATCGATAATACATATCGACCAGTAAAAGGTGAAAATCGCATTACTGTATTTAGCAACATTTGCAACGTTACCACGTACGATCATCTTTTTGATCAACCAGATAAACTATCTTTATTAACAACAAATATTAGGGAGATAACTAGGGAGGTTTTGAAACTAAAATAATATAGTGCAGGGAAGTGGACGACAGAATGGCGTGCACTTACCCTGAAATTTTACAAATACGGTATAAATGCAATCATTTCAAAGACAGTTGGGAAAAACAGCACATAATAATAATATCAATATTATAAAATTCAAATATCTATAAATATCTATACCAAAATGAGATGCTTTTGTTGATAAACCCCTAGTACTTGAACTTACCTCTCCTCGGGAAATAGCAGTTAGATATTATAATCGATCGAAGAGAGTAAACGCGATAATTCTGCTCCTTTGGAATCATTCGTTACCGATATTGAATGCATGTAATTTATTGGTTAGCACGGATCGTCGGCTGACGTGTTATGCGGTTCAATTACCACATGGCTAGCTTCAGCCCGTAAATGTAGTATTTAAAAAAAATTATTTTGGACATGCTTTGATTTAGTTTGGATTAGTTTTTGTTCGTTTTCCTTTCGATGGCGGGCGATGGAAAATGCATGTTTTAATATTTCAAGGCACAAGGCTTCGTTACAGTTTCTACCTGGATTTATTCGGATACCGAATATTAATTTGGTATTATATTACCACATTTTTAATTTCAGAATATTTACTATTTTGATGAATTTCGCGATAAAAACTGTAAAACTTATGTTGATTAAACATTTAAATAATTTCTATATAATTACTTCGCTCATTTTGTACATTTCTTTCCAGAATTAGCATATTAGAAGTTAACAAAAAAAAAAACATTGTATCTCAATATCAAGATTGTGTCCGAGTAATACGTTTCATTTATACTAGTGTTTTAATATCAAATAATTTTCTTCCTAGATATTTTCATGGTTCTATTAATCCTAAAATGTAATTTTCTACTAATTGTGTGACCCGCTCGCACGTATCAAAACTTCTGGACTAGCTACACACAAAATAATAACTAGATATTTCTCTTAGTCTCTGGGGGATACCAAAGGCGTAAATTAATCCCCGAATTCCTAGAAACGTTTAAGACTCTTGGCCCGGGTCCGTAATTTCTGCGACCGGCCGATGGAGGAAAGTAGTTATGTGAGATATAACGCTGACCGGAGATTGACGTTATAATTGATTTGGGATGCAAATTCTGTAAATTGCTCGGTTAATGCAGAAGTATGCTCTGTAACATTAGTAGATTTTACAGGAAATAATAAAAACTAAATATATGTTTTATATTAACTGATTTTATCCTCCAACTTGTTCAATGATTTTTGAAGCGAAAACTTCTTTAGCGCCATTAGAAGGCTGAGAACGGTAGCGATTTGCGACTTGATGAAACGAAAATAGTAACACCAATAAGAAGATATAGATATACCGGGTGTCAACGAAATCTAACAATGCACCATTCAAATGTATTTTTAAGGAGAAATCTGAAATTTTGGTTTAAGATATAGTTTATGAAAACTTAGATTTTGCACTAAAAAACAAATGAATATAGCTTCCGGTTTGACCGGAAGTGAGCATGAAGCAAGAATTTCAAATACAACCTTGCATATATTTTTACATATTTGATTAGAGCTTGAAATTGCCTTTTTAACGATGTGTTACAAGTTGCCATTTTTTTTCAAAATGGTGGCGTAGGGGGCATCACAAATTCAATATGGCGGCATTTTGATATCACCATAGGAGTTTTTATCAAACTGTCCGTCGATATAGAAGACAAAAAAGGTTTTCATGCAGATTTTTCTCACTGTTGCAGATAATTGTTATAAAATTGAGGCATTTTTAGTTTTTTCTTAAAACGTCAAAATGTATGTAAATTTTTCTCGACATTTTGAATCGAACCCTGTACATATTTTAACACATTTGGATAGAGCTCGAAATTCCCTTTGGAACGATGTATCACAAGTGGCCATTTTTTTTAAAGATGACGTTGTAAAGGGCATAATTCAATATGGCGGCGCATCGCTTAGCATATTTGGCAAAAAGTAGTCTATGTCCATATGAGGCTATTATGAGTAACTTGAATTGAATGGTCGCGGGTCGTTGGAACATGATGGTTAGGCGCTTAAATTTATTTTCTTGTAAAATAAAAAATACAAATTGAATTTTAAGATTTAATAAAAAGAATAGCAAATAAAGGTAGAAAGTGAAGCATTATTTGGTAGTTATAATAAAAAACATTTAACTTAAACACTACTCTTGATTATGAGCTAGAATAAGAGAAAAACTGCCATAAAAAGTGCTCCGAATCTTCTTTTCCGATAGTTTCTTCATAAGAAAGCACATTAAGGAAATCTTGATATTGTGCAAATATAGACAATATATTACAAAGGAATATTAGATGTTTATGTTTTTCATAGTAATTGTTACAATGATTTTAGAACGTGCCACACTCTTTCTCTGTTTAATAGCAGAGAGTAAGGTTTTAGTTGATATAAAATATTATTAAAATAATAAGAACAATAAAACAAAATCAAACAGAAATCAGTTATATGAGAAGAGGCAGTTGAGGCGAGTGTGCAAATCTTGCTGCTCAGTGAGAGATGGGGTTCGGTTAAGGGCGCCAGCAGCTCCCTACCAGTTGAACTGCTAACTGCCTTTGATGTCCCAGGTACCGCTCCTCAATAACTAAATAAATTTATGAAGAAGTTTGCAAGTAAGTAATAAGATCTTAG
Organism: Pissodes strobi; assembly: GCA_016904865.1. Lineage (NCBI taxonomy): Eukaryota > Metazoa > Arthropoda > Insecta > Coleoptera > Curculionidae > Pissodes > Pissodes strobi. Next base: position 319,928 of record MU184621.1, on the reverse strand, counting down.
ACAACAAAAAAAAACTAAAATTTCAAAACAATGTCCACGTTTATTGATAATGTTGTTAGTTACAAGGATCAGGTGTCCTGCTATTGAAGTTCCATGTAAGTTATACAATAGGGATTATACTACAATAAATTTATAAAATTGAAAAACCACTCACTAACAACTAGGAGCTAAGATCAGTTATTCCAAGTAGAATTAAATGGTACTAAAGTTATTCGGTATCCAATGTTTATTTAAAAAAAAGCAATGAACTTATTCAAAAAGTGAAGCTATTAATTATGAAATTAGTACAATGAAAATCAATTTACAGATTAATCAACGATGTAAATCGCCAACCATCAATCAAATAATATAAAATTAATTAAATGAAATCAATGAACAAACCAATTAGTAAAGTAAGTCACCAACTATTAATCAAATACCTAGTATAAAGTTAATTCAATTAAAATAATTAACAAATTAATTGGTGAAGTAAGCCACCAACTATTAACCGAATTATGAGAAAATTAATATAATGATATTAATGAACAGCTTAATCAGTGAAGCGAATCACCAACTAGTCATTAAACAATGTGAAATTAATTTTAAGATAATCAATCAACAAATCAGATAGTGAAATAAGGCAGTAATTGTTGTCTATTAATCAAATAACGTGAAATCAACCCTATGAAATTAATTAACCAATAAATTAGTAAAGAATATCATCAACTATCAATCAAACAATATCTGCCCACGTCAATGACAATTCAAAATAAAGTAAATGATAGGTAAGCCAAAATAAAATTCAAAAGTTAAGGTAGGTTTAGGGAATAAGATAATTAAAGTGGAATGAAATTAAAAATAAAGTAGAAAAAAAAAAACACAAAATAATGTATGTGAAACCCGAGCAAACAGTCTATATTAAAAATTAGTACGGAGCGATTATATTCAATTGAGTACGTATGATTAAATAATGATAGCAAAAATTGAAATGCTCATAAGCGAGGCAAAATATCCAGGCATAAGATAAAGTAGTAACTAGTATGCAAAATTGTTAGCCGGTTTCAAAAATAAGAGAAATATATACACTCTAACCTATAAGTAGTTAAGGCTCGTATAGCTATTCAAATAAATAAGCTAATGCTAGATATCGATACAAGTGCACACGGATAAAAAAACCTAAAACTAATTCAACCAACTAAGCCGTGATCACGAATCGTTAGCCGCAATATTCACCTGAGTCAATATAACATACACCAACTACACAGGCTTTACGTGTAATAAAAACTAATTGCTAAATTGAAATAACAACTTATGGCTACGATAAGGGCTTAAAAGCAAAGTTTTGCAAATATAAAAGCTCTTGGACGCAAATGCAACCTTCAAATATAAGAGTAATTAAATCTATAAACCGCAGTTACAAATACGAATCAAATTATTTAATAAAAACGCAATACTGGGTTACCAAAGATAAAAAGTTCATTAACACATTTGAATGATCATGTACAATTGAATGAAAATAAAATAAGTTAGGCTTATCTGTGTCCGTTGGCTCTCAAATCACCATGTATGCTCTCACATACGAGGGTTTTATAGGAATATTCAACCTCTATTCCATGTGACTTTCACAGTCTGGCAGATAAAATCCTTCTACGAAGAAATTAGGTTTCTTGCGACTAATCAACTAATCCATCAAAAATAAAGGCAGGCAAACAAATATAAGATATGCAAGGACCTATTTAAATAGGCTCAACTCAAAATCCCATCAAGATGGTCTGAAAAATTTCAGATGCGAACTAAAAACTCCTTCTACCAAACGACCGTAGAAAAGTGACATGACATGGCCGTGCAATGTTCACCTCGACCAAGTGCTCCTTCACAAAAAAAGAAACTTCAAAAGTCTACTACTTAGTAGTACTAAACCCGCATTAGGTAACGTGAAATTTTGCACATTTAAATACGTATTTCGAGACCAAACAAGAAAAGAAGCAAAAGACGATCCTAAGCAAACCATCTGACATCCATGCGAACCATAAGCAAGGACAATTAATTAAATTAATAAATTTTAACAATTACTCTAGTACAATTAGGTCAGTGAAATACTACAACCTTATTATGGACAACGCGGCGTTACCCCATCTTCCGCTCATCGCATGAATCGCTGTTTCGTGTTGAAAACATTAAGCAGGTAGCAGGCTGATTAGAAATTTACTGCGTTCAACGGATACAATAGAGAGCGCAGTGATGTCGAAACTCGATCAAATATTCGGAGCAACGAGAATACGTATAGAATGTGCCAAATATAAACCAGATTTAAGTTAATTTTAAATATACGAAATTGAGAATGCTACAAACGTAATCAACATTTTTCATAGACCTTCTTCTCTTTTATATTAAGTCAATTTGGTTGTATCCCTACTCTTCATAAATGTATGGAAGTGTTTTGTCATGTCCTTTATATCAAATTTTATATCCCTTATCATTTCAGTCACTTCGTAATGAGGCTTACTTATTTTCGCGGTTCTAATCCAAGCACATACGGGTATTTGAACAATCTAATAGACCAAAGAACAATTTTACAAAATGTGTAAAACCAGTCAAAACTTGACTTCATGAATTTAGTGACATTCTAGGTGACAGCCCGTCTTACCCCTCCTCAGCTTTTGTCGTGTGAAGAATACATTGAAGACCAATCCAAAAAGTTGAAACTTAGATTTGCACATTTCAAATCAGAAATAAAACAAAGATGGACAAAAGCTCATAAGAAGGAAGGCGTTTCTCTTAAAACAATCATGTGCGGATAAATGGAACATTTGAGTTCCCGTCGTTACCCAAGATCGGCCTGGCCGTTCTCGAATATCTTTTGAAGAATGAAGAGTAGTGAAAGGAGGAAAAGAAAGAAAACACATGAGCTTTCCTCTATTTTAGAAGAGGCTGCCATTTTTCACGCAGCACAAGTTGAGTTGAATAATTCTGGAAAAATAGATCCCTCCAATATACTGAAAGATGTCACAAACACCCCAGCACATGCAAAATATACAGAAGAGCTTGACACCAATGCAAGGGTTAAAGATGTTTGTAGATGCCGATTTAACAAGAGGACAATATGAAATAATTAGAAAAACTAATAAGAAGTTCTTTCCGTGTTAGATTCTAACACAGCAAGCAAAATAAGAGTGTTATCCGCCACCAGAAGCGTTCATAGTGACAAGCACTTCCGTTGAAAGCCAATTGGAACCTTTGATTAATGTTACCGTTCGACACTTGCCCAAGTACCTGGAAGAAGTCTTATTAACAATCGAAGAGCAAGAACGAGATACATTACAAATTATTATTCGCTTCTACGTCCTTCTATGATAGATGGTAGGTCTCATTTTATGTCCTATCAGCGCACAGAGTTTAGAGAATGTGATAAGTAAACAATCACCCTGGCCCGACCTGTACCAAGCCATATCCGTCGGTTCAATTGTGACGGAACAAATCGCACTGGTCTGGGATTACGTATAAGGGTGTGGTGTGTAGACAAGGCCGCCGAAGGCGTAAATTTTTGGGGGTGCCACGCCCAATTTTTACCCAAAAGTCGTTAAAATCGTTAAAAAAACAAGGATTCGGTATCCTCTTGAATGGCATGGCATGAATGGTATGTTGCAAAATGAGTCGGTTAAATTCCCAGGGGCGGGAGGGGGGGGTCGGCTCCCCTAGCCCCCTCCTGTCTACGCCCATGATATTACCTATTATGCATTTAGCAAAACTGTTTTGCTAACTGGCTAACGGTAGATTATATAAGCCGCATGGTGGGGTTGTTTATGAATCAATATTGATGTATTATTTAAGTGTTATGATTCCGTTATTTTTATATAATGTACTACTGTCAAGGCCACATATAATTCAGGTTTGTTTAGAAAGAAAGGAAATACTAAATATAGTTGTTTCCTTTTTCAACGCCATCGCCAGATGTTTTTAATCTTCCAGAATTTTATTTCAATCCTCTTATCATTGCGATATATCTTATCTATAGATATTTGTGAAATTGTCTGAACTCATTGGCCCGAGGTAAGGACGAGCCATGTAACTAGTTTCTGAGCTAAACCATTAGGAGTTAACGAATCCAAAGGAAAAAATTCTACTCAAAAAATCTTATACAGGACCAGGATCTCACGGTATAGAATATCTAGACAAACAATGATTTGTAGGTGATATTTTCATCACTATATTTCAATTCAAAAATATTTAATTACCTAAAAATTATGAATCACTGTCTTATGTTCCCAACTCGTCAGCATATCTTCTCTTTCCACTTATTTTCGGCATCGCACTTCGCACTAAATAAAACATACTACACGTATGAACTGATGGATATGGCTTGGTACAGGTCGGGTCAGGGTGATTTTTTACTTATCACATTCTCTAAACTCTGTGCGCTGATAGGACATAAAATGAGACCTACCATCTATCATAGAAGGACTACGAGTCTCGAATAATTAAGATTGATCTTCCTTACAGGTAAGTCGAATAATCTTATATTTATATGTTATGGATCGCAGCAATCCCAGTTTAAACAAAAATTTGATAGTGATGAGGATCCAGATGCGAATATTTTCCAGAGCTGCTTTGTCCCTTTGCTATTGGTTTGTGGTAAAGATAATGAAAGAGTACTGTGGGAAAATCCAACATGAATATTTTTCAGAGCTGCGGCCATATGTCTGAGGTGTTTCAGACAATCCAGATCCGAGGTCAACTCCGCGTCGCGTACGAGACGCACAGCTCTTTTCTGAATTAAATCCAGCAGCTTTAGGCTATGCTTCCGTACGGCACCCCATATGTGTGAGCAATGTTCTAAGAGCGGTTTCATTTGCGCTTTATAGAGCAAGGGCAGCTGCTGCGGCATATACAGTTTTTGCTGCGATGCTGATTTTGCGATGTTAGCAACATGGTCATGTCAGGACATATTGCGGTTGACCGAGACACCCAGTAGCTTGATTGATGAGGACGAAGAATGGGCGATCCTGCCATAATGATGTCAGGGCCCGCCGTATTGGTTTTCTTGGTAATCATCGCCGCTTGGTTTTTTGCTGCATTGACCTGGACCAAATTTCTGTCGCCTCAAATTCGAACCCTCTCCAGATCTTGATTAATTGCTGTAATCTGCTCCTGTCTGCGGTGATAATGTCACCCCGCATTAATGGTGAATGTATCTGAGATGTGTCCATCAACTGCAACGTGCAGAGATCGGTTCCTAAGGAAACTGGCAAGCCAGCTGCGGAGAAAGGCTGGCAGTCCGAAGGACGGCAGTTTGTTGAGCATTGCCTCATGCCATACTCTGTCGAAGGCCTTCAAAATATCCAACGCAGTCCATACTTCATAGGCCAATATATTATCTCCTGTCGATCTCTCTTTGTGACAGCTGTATTGGTTATCGCTAATCTCGAGGTACTACAGTAGGTTGCTGATTGACTACACGTTCCATAACTTTGGAGATTATTGGAAGCAAGGCAATTGGGCTATAGTTTGAGGGCGTGGTTTTCTTACCTTTTTTTGGCACAAGTTGCACTCGGGCGACTTCCCAAGAAGATGGGTAAATCCCTTTCCAGTAATACAGAGATAAAGTCTGAAAAAATGGGTATTAGTTCATTGACGCAGTTCCTTATAGATATTTATTACGGTTTTGTCTAAAGCAATTGACGGAAAAAAAATGTTAGCGCCATTTTTAACTTGTTTCTCAATAAATAACAGAAGGCAACTTCCTATCTCAAGTCTCTTTTGGCAATTCCTTCGTTCCACTTTTAACAGCAACACTTTTTTGAAGCAAAATATACAACATTTGGCTTGAAAAAATTGTAGATAACTTTAGCTTGTAATAGAATAGATCAATTTCCGTTTTTGACACCGGGAAAATTTGTTCTAAATCGAATACAGAGGCACAAAAGCTATTATGATTTTTGACGAAGCATGTTTTACAAGAACTGGTGTAACCAACTTACATAACGAACATTTTTATACTGGTCAAATTCCGCATGCTACGAAAGTAACTAATTATCAACATGAGTTTAGGGTTAATGTGTGGGCAGGAATCATTTGCAATTTTATTATAGATCCTGTCATTTACCACCACTACTAAATGATGTGAGTTATTTAGAACATTTACAAAATACGCTGCCAGATTTATTAAATGATTTGCCATTGCAACTTTGATGAGATATGTGGTTTATGCATGACGGATGCTCTGCCACATTTTACTTTAAATGTCCGCAATCATTTGCATCAACAGCATCCAAACAGATGGATCGGTAGAGAAAATGACACTACTGTAAACTGGCCACCACGCACACCGGATATGCCTCCGTTGGTTTATTTTTGATGGGGGTCATTAAAAACGATGGTATACTTCAGACCGATTAATAATGAAGGGGAATTGTGAGGAAGAATTCAAAATCCAATCAACATATTAAAGAACGATGCAAAGAGTACATTTAAACTTTTCACGTCGTATTAATCTGTATACTTTTGTTAACTGAGATCATTTTGAAGAATTACTAAAAGTTTATTATAATTAAATTTCCTTTTAATAATTGTTCCTCATTGAGCTAAAAAAACCCAATCCCAATTTCTTCCCGCGACACTTACTCTAAGGAATAGTATATTATTTTATATGGAGGAAAAGTAATACTTTTCATGGCGCGCTCGTGTTTAGCAGCCGAACGGAGTGAGGCTGGTAATAGAGAGCAAGCCATGAAAAGTAACTTTTCCTCCAAATAAAATATGCTGTTTTTTCTTTCAATGTCGACAAATTAATGCAAAAACGTCTCTTTTTAATAGTAATAATAATTATTATTAAAGATAAGTGGGTTCGCAAGGCAGCTTAGACCGGTGCGGTATCGGTGAATAGGATCAGGTTGTTGCTATAGTAATGTAACATAAAGCTGTCAGTGGACACTGTCAACAATAATTATATTTTTAAAATTGCGTCTTCCATTGCATTTTAATTCCGTATTAATAGGCAGTTATTGAGAAAGTTCGATTAAATAATAACCAATTTGTTCCTAAATTAGTGATTTTTAGAAATGCAGTCACAAATTTAGTGATAAATACAAATTTTAGTTTAATAACTCTTGAGTTGTTGACGCTTATTTTGATGTTTGTTTGTATTGTATCTATGTTGCTATGACAACACTTTTACCTCCGCCGGCGGAAAAGTGAAAAGTAAAGCTCCGGCGGAGGAAAAACGAAACTTCACTGCCGCCTACACAGTCGAGTAATGACGGATTTACTGACGTTTGAAGAAAATAGTATATTATTTTATATGGAGGAAAAGTACTACTTTTCATGGCGCGCTCGTGTTTAACAGCCGAACGGAGTGAGGCTGGTAATAGAGAGCAAGCCATGAAAAGTAACTTTTCCTCCAAATAAAATATGCTGTTTTTTCTTCAAATGTCGACAAATTAATGCAAAAACGTTGCTTTTTAATAGTAATAATAATTATTATTAAAGATAAGTTGGTTCGCAAGGCGGCTTAGACCGGTGCGGTGTCGGTGAATAGGCTCAGTTTGTTGCTGTAATAATGTCATATAAAGCTGTCAGTGGACACTGTCAACAATAATTACTTTTTTAAAATTGCGTTTTAATTCCGTATTGATAAGCAGTTATTGAGTAAGTTCGATTAAATAATAGCCAAGTTGTTCCCAACTTAGTGATTTTTAGAAATGCAGTCACAAATTGAGTGATAAATACAAATTTTAGTTTAATAATTCTTGAGTTGTTGACGCTTATTTTGATGTTTGTTTGTATTGTATCTATGTTGATATGACAACACTTTTACCTCCGCCGGCGGAAAAGTGAAAAGTAAAGCTCCGGCGGAGGAAAAGCGAAACTTCACTGCCGCCTACACAGTCGAGTAATGATGGATTTACTGACGTTTGAAGAAAAACATTTTTTCCTGCCGCTGATAGAGGAAATTATTAAAAGACAAAAAAAAATAAATAAATTTGTCTGCAAATAAAGTTCTAAAGCTGTTCACCAAACAGGTCAAAAATAGGAGGTTTTCTGTATGTGACAATTGTTAGGATATTTACAGAACGCACCTAAAAATTATCTAAAAAAAATGTTTGCACTGCTAATTCACTGACCAAATTTTATCCTCAAAGATAACAGCCAAATTTTTTTATTCAAAATAATTCGAATATTTCGAGTCAGCATCGAACACTAAAAACCAAAATATCTCGAAAACGGTTTACTTTAGCGCATTTTATCACGAGTACCTTTTTTGCCTTAAAATATTCAGGAAAATATTTCCTTATTAAAAAAAAAAATAAAAAACTACACTGAGAAAAAGTTTTTGCCATTTTAAACCATCAGAAGTGCAGTGTGAAGCGCCCTCTAACGCCCACACTGAAAAGATGTCAATATTCCGGTTTCGCATCCCAAAAATCCCCGCAGTACTAATTTTTAAAGTAATACGAGTTACATCGCCGTTCCTTCCCATAATGAAGACGAGATGCTGACCATGCATTTTACCTTATATACACACACCGGCATAATTAGGGGAACGGGCAAAATTTACACTAAGTTTAATTTCAATTTTCTCTTGAACCCTTCAATCGATTTTGACTTTTTTTTTGCTAAATTGTAGCCTGGTTCTTTAAGAATACGTTAGAGATAATGCTGATTTTAAACAATTGGTCCTATTGTCATATACAGGGCTAAAAAGAAAGTAATGTTTTTTTGTCAATTTATGAGACACTCTGTAGAGTGAACGAATGAAATTCGATATCATTCGGTAATACCAAATTAAAGATTGATCCTTTCTGAATATTTTCTTTTTTTATTCACTCTGATACCTCGAATATTAAGAATGCTACAGGGTTTTGTTAAAAATAGTACTTTTTATGGGTCGATGAATTTCCCTTAATCTTTGTAGAGTGAACGAATGATATTTGATATCATTCGATATTGCCAAATTAAAGATTGATCCTTTCTGAACATTTTCTTTTTTTATTCGCTCTGATACCTCGAATATTATGGATGCTACAGGGTTTCGTTAAAAATAGTGAATTGGCCTACTTTTTAAGGGTCAATGAATTATCGTTAATCTTTGATATGTTATAGAGACCATTAAATCTAATTTTTTTATGACAGTTATGAAGTTTCATTCCTGATAGTGTTACCGTTATCTATACTGAGATAAATAAACACGCTCCAATTTATGCACTAAAGCACAAATTGGACCAGTCCTAAGCCTGGATCAAGTGTGAAGGAAGGCCTTCGAGAATAACATTTCACAAAACGGAAAACATAGAAGGGACTTTTATTTATCCCTGTATAAGTAACGGTAACACTGTCAGGAATGAAACTTAATGCCATAAAAAGTTTTGGATTTAATGATCTCTATAACATATTAAAGATTAACGAAAATTCATTGACCCTTAAAAAGTGGGTCAATGCACTATTTTTAACAAAACCTTGTAGCATCCTTACCTGTAAAAAGTAACCAGTATTAAATTTGTTGTGATGCGCTACCATGCAACACGTTATGTGCCATTAATTAAGTAAATAAAGGACGTAGAATGATGTAAAAGTAATATAGTGTCACGAATAAGAAGAATGACAACGTCTCAGAGAGTCGTGTCACCAATAGTACAATGACGGGGTCTCCTGATTAAACTTAACGCTTCCCTCAATCTGCCACTGTATGCTTTATTCGCGATGACACGCCTTGCTTAGCGTGCAGGGGTGTAGTTCAGATGATTCGGGATTGATTTACGACGGGTAAGAAGAGATGAAAAAGAAAGCACTTTAGTTATAACAATAACAATGTTTATTTGTCAAAGACTTAATGATAAAACTTTAACAATGTCTATAGGTCAGAAATGTAATAAGATTCTATTCATGGATTTCTAAAAGGTAAATCAATAGAGACCGCTGTATTTACTATTATTAATGAGATCGTGAAGTGTATGGAGAGGGGGGAGATAGGCATGGGTTGTTTCCTGGATCTGTCAAAGGCCTTTGACTGTTTGGACCGTGATATCTTGCTCAAGAAGCTGGAACAGTATGAAGTAAGGGGTACACCTCTTGGATGGGTTGAGTCATTTCTTACAGGACGTAAACAGCATGTTGTAATTAGAAATGGTGGTATAGACTATTACTCAGATGATAAGGAACTTATTATCGGTGTGCCTCAGGGAAGTATTTTAGGCCCCTTTCTATTCATCTGTTACATTAATGATCTGTCATCAATTGCAACATCAAGGAATACAGCACTTGTCAATTATGCTGATGACACCACCCTTGTATCATGTGGTGACCATCTGGCAAGCAGTTTGGGGCAAACTGAGTTTTATTTGCGTTTGGCTCAACAATGGTTTCAACAAAATAGATTAGCACTGAAAGTCCAGCTTTTTGTTCTTTAGAACCAAGCAGTCTAGACTCATTTGTCCTGAGGAGATTGATCTGCTGGATCACAGGGTGTCACTCTCTTCAGACACAAAATTTCTGGGTATCTATGTTGACTGTCATCTCAGCTGGGAAAAAGAGGTGGATTGTATTGTTGGTAAGGTAAATACCAGTTGCTACCCCCTGCGGGTATGGAAGAACTATGCGGCAGGCATATCATGCCTGCTTTGGTTCTGTGTTGCGTTTTGGTATTGTTTTTGTGGGGGAGGGGGGTAGTGTCAATGCTGACAGAGCTTTCCTGGTTCAGAACGGAGCCCTCACGAGCATGCTGGGGATGAGAATGAATGAGAGATTCTTGCCGCACTCTCTTTAGGCAGAATAGACTTCTAACACTGACGGGCCTGTATGTGTATGAGTGTGTTGTGTTTTTGCATAGGAATAAGCATTTATTTGTGTGTCATCTACCGGATCATGCCCATAACACTCGTGGCATGAACTACCATATTCCACATCACAGGCTTACCTTCTCTGAAAGAAATCCAGGACTGTCATGCGTACACTATTTTAATAGACTTCCTGCTCACATAAAGTCAATTGAGTCCCACAAACCCTTCAAAAAGGCAGTATTTGAATACCTTCTTGAAAAAGAACCTTATAATGCCACTGAGATATCTTAATAACTATGTTCCTTGAGCTTATTATATTATATTATAAAATCATGTTTTACACTGTTTTTATGTCTGTTTTATGTTAGAGGTTTTTTTTAGAGTGGGTACTGTATAATTCCTTGTAATTTTTTATTTTTTTTAACAATATTTTAACAACTGTATGCAATGTCTAGTCTAGTCTAGATTTTATTATTGTATTTTGACGCCATTTTTTAAATACTGTTTATATATTTTATGTTAATAGTATTTTCTGGAATATATAGTACTTTGACTTTGACTTTGACTTTGAATTTGATTTATACCCGATTACTAAGGCGCGCATACTTTCTCGATTTGAGCTATGGTTTTTAATTGTCTATAGGTCTTTGGTCACTGTTTTATAATTATAGTTTTTCTTAAGAGTTTTATGTTGAGTTTTATTTAAGGTGAAAGAGCACTTGAATATTTCACTAAACTTTTTAACTATTTAACAGACTCTACTTAGAAACTTGTCTTTCTCAGAACTCTAACAAACTTATCATCGATTTGACTTTTACTACTGCGGTTATGAAGCCCCTAGACTCAGCAGCCGTGTGGCTAACCGGTACTAGGTTTGGGTCAGGAATAGAGGAGTATAACCTGAAGGAAGCTATGTAGCTAACCCAGGAGCTGGTTTTAGGTCAGACAAAAGCATGCCGAACTGAAGGCTCGGTAGCGTATTTATATTATAAAAAGTGATGGCCATTGCTCGCTTAAGGTTCATAATCGCTCCTGTTGATTGCTCGCGTTGTTTATAGTTTGCCTTTAATGTTTATTGAACAATTTCCTAGTTCAAGCTCAAACTTAGGACAGGGTGATATTTATTTAGTAGCTTATGCATTTTGGTAGATTGCAATTGGACAGCACTGTTTCAACAGAAAATTCTACCATTCCACTCCACACAACAAGCTTAGTGTAGTACAGATTTATACTATATCTACACAAAATATGCATGATTCATCTGGTCTATCTTCCCAATGGTGAGATCTTGAAACTTTTCTAAAGCAATGGATAGATGTGCTAATTTTTGATCAGTCTGCTCCACATTTTGGGAAGTGAAACCTTCAACTTTTTGTTGTTTCTCTTCTAATAAATAACTAAGATATATATTTTTCGAAGTATCTTCATCAAGATGATTTTTACCTGCACAAAAATAATCAGTAATCAGCCAGTCTAGTGAAAAAAAATTAATAATAATAAGTTTAATGTTTTCCTACTATACATCATAAAATCCATATAATAACAATAAAAATTTTAAAATGATTTCTAAGCGTTTGTAACTGACCCTAGAAAATAATATGAGCGTAGGATTTTTCTAAATTTTATACTGATTAATTTAATTTTTGTGGAGATAACTTAAACGATGTTTATAAAAACTGTTTATATAGTCGTCCAAACGATGTTTTTAATCAGTTAAAAGGAAATATAACCTCTCAAAATAAAATTATCCGCAAAATTATGAATATTGCTAATAAAATACCTTTTTGCACTGTATTTTCAACACAAGCACTTTTGAACAGATTGTGGCAGCATTTATTATTTAAAATACTGTACATTTATACATTTTAGCGGATTAAACTCTCACGTAATAATATAAATTTTACTATCCGGCTTACATAACAGCTGAAAAGCATATTGTAGAGATATACATAATGATGGAACATTAAATACGGCCAAGCTTACAATTAGTGCTTGGTGTCTGTTTCAAACTCGAAAGTGAGAAATGGAATACAAATTGGCGTAATTGGCCTTTGGACGTGTGACACCATCGCCTCTAACAACATGCTCATTAAAACTTATTTCAATTAATCTTAATTAATTTCCGCTTCTAAAAATAGGACGAGCCGGAATTGTAAGAATTAATATTTTTGCAATATACGATAGGACATAACCTCATCTTCAAAAGTCATGCTTTAATGTTCAATGTTGTGTGCTTAACTATCTGTTTAGTCCAATTTTAAATACTAACAATAAAATAATGGAATATTGTGACCAGGTTTTCATACATTTTAAAATAATAATTATATCTTTAAAATATGCATCTACCTGCAGGCTAAACTAAGCTGAGAATATGCATATATGGTGAATAGAGACAGCCTGTAATCCAGATTGGCGTTTTTATGTTTACACCCTTTTAAATATCAATGTCTAATTCTAAATGATTGGTAATCTTTCTAAGTAGCGGAGAAACTTGTACTAATTTACATGTCTGTCTCACAGCTTCTAAGGGAGGAGGGAGGAAATATCGAATAGAGCCAACAATTTCACTGAAATTGGGCAGATTTTTACATGCAACATTCGATTCCTCAGACTGCAGAGAACACATGGAAAGCCTTGAATGGATTGAGACGTCTTAGGTCTACGCGAGACCAGGCTAAAAGGCGAGCAAACCACCTCTATGTCAAGAGTCTTATTTCACCCGAATAACTCTATAACGAATTATTACGTGGGGAGAGTTGTTCTAATGGTACAGAAGCAACTCAAGAGTCAGATCACGAATTAATGTCGACCCGAGTAATTTACATATGCATAAAATAAGTAACAGATACAACTTATAGATAATTCACGTATACGCTCCAGCCAGCACCATCGAAATTGAAGAAGGGAATAGCTGTATATAAAGATATAACAAAAATTCGGCTTCAGTATAACTAAAAGTTATTTAATTATTTTAATTAATTAGTTGGGCGCTACTTGTAACTAATTAGTGTTGCCCACTTTGTGATGAATTTCTAGCTCAGTCGTACTTATAACTTATTATTTGGCTCATTCACCAATTTGTAAGAATAGAGCGAAAGTTAATTTATTCAGTTTATTTCAAGGCGTGGATTGAACGATTTCCTTTGGTGATTTAAAATTTATATGGCGCCACTGACGATAAATCAAAAAAGGTAAATCAAAAACAACTATATATTAACTATATGGTTAAATTACAACTTATGGTACCATGCGCACTGCAGTTATGAACATAAGATGAAAATTGACTTAAAATTAGATTACAAATGCAATCAAATACAATAATTGATTACTGGAATTTAGTTAACAAAAATGGTAAAAATGAGAATTGACTTAAAATTAGATTACAAATGCAATCAAATGCAATTGATCACTGAGAATTTGATTTACCAAAATGATGAAATTGAAATTAGCTTTGGTGTTTGACAAATTTAAAATAAATAAAATCTAGGTCTTTGCAATTCTTTCATATAAGTAACGCGTTACCTACGTTCCCAACTGTTCTTGTATTATCCGCAAACCACGTGATCGTTTGGGACCTCCTCTGGAAACTTCAACTGCCTGTACCTAAGCTTCCTAGCTATAGACGTGTCCAGGGCTTACCAGTCATTCCAGGAATGGTTCCCAGTTGTCTGCACGTGCCTGCTATCGGATCGACTGTCACCACAATGATCTGCATGACTGTTGTCTTGTAGGAACGATGAACGTTTACATGAAAAAAAGAATTGGATGTCTTAGACCGGTGTACACTGCTAATTACAATTATACAAAAGAGTATCCTATGGACCTCAGTTTGATATACAAGGTTTTAATCAACAACTTGAAAATTCACTGGTTACATAATCAGAAGTTAAATTACAATTTAAGTTCACCAAAAATTATAGATAATTATGATTAAATGACACTATGAATAATTACTGCTACTCAAGGTATTTCGTTTCTTTAATTATAGATATGAAATTCAAAGGAAATGATGATTGAAATTAGAAATTTAAAAGAAAATTACGAAACTTGTCCAACAGTGGCTCTCGGCAACTTCAAATAGAAAATCACTAGATTTTAATAAAAAAAAAGGAAGAACGAGGTATAACCTCTCTTAAACAAGTCTAATGACTCCAAATAGGTACTTAATTTATTAAGATGGCCCTTGGCACATAAACAATAATTGGACGTAAATTACGTCTCAATTAATCAAAGATAAAGATAAGATAATTACTATCTCGCTTTGAGATAGGAACTATGTTTATAGATAAAGAAAAAAAATCAACCAGGTAATTTTACACGTGCTTAACCTCTTTAATGAGCAAACCAATACAGATACATCATGGATCTAACGTTGACACGATGAGCAATAATATTTACAGTTTAAAGCTACAAATAAACTGAAAAAGTAATGAAATAAGTCTGAAAAGCGAAAAATTTACTATAACTAACAATATTGCTACGAAAAACCCAGAGAAATTCTACTACAAATTCAATTTACTACCTTCTACAGGAAAAGATAAAATTTGCTCTGCGAATTCTCCCAACAATATCGTCAAATCTAAATGAAAATATCTAAATAATGTGTGTGACCGTTTAAAACGATGAAATTATTCTGCTCTCGACAAATTTGGATTAAACCATTATCAAATTGCACGAATTTCACCAATAAGAAACGCAACTATTCACCAAAAAAATCGGCATTTAACCTTAAGGTCACCAAAAAAAATTTAGAATTGTTGAAATCGCAATTACTTAAAAATGCAATATAAAAGCCAAATATATCTAACTGAATTGGAAACAATTTTTAATTATGTATTTAAAGTATCAAAGAATTATTGAAAAATATGCAGAATGAATAAGATATTTTAAGATTAAAAATTACTACGACTCACCGTGCCGACGTTTTAACACAAGATGGGACGACATTTTTCAAAACTGTATATTCTACCCATTTAAAATTCAACGATTTTTTTCATTGGCCAGTTCAAAACACGTGACAACTGTTGTAAGAAACACGGCGTCAAGCTAAGGAAGCATTCAAGCATTGCCTATCAATATACTAAACATTGAACTGCCTATCAATATACTAAACAATGAAAACCATTGACAAATAGGTAGAATAAATGGAGAGAAATATACAAATATTTCATAACATTATATTTAACACATATTCCGTTACATCAGTTCGTCCCATTTTCAGCACGCAAACGGTCATGTCTAGGGCTCAGTTAGACAGAGTTCAGAGACTGGCTTGCTGGGAATTACATGTGCTATGAAGACAGAACCAGGGCTCTTAAAAGATTGACTGGCTTGCTACCCATCCATCTATTTATGGATTACCAGACTTTGAGGCTGCACACAGACCGAAGTCTCGGTCACCTAAAGAATAATAATAGCCTGAGGAGACACACTAAAGTCTGGAAAATGGTGGATGATGAATGCCCGGAACTATTAATGAGAGCGGACAGCATATTGCCCACCTTCAGATCAAGTAGACCCCTCAAATTTTACATACCCGATAGGAATGCGTTGTTGGGGGTGAATCGCATCTGTCGTCCGGTTAACAGGATTATCTGGCACACAGACGACTCCTAAATGGATACTTTTACAAAAGCGGGTGTGTTTGTAGAAAGCATAAGGGCGAGATTTGCTTTCACCCGTTGGACTTATACAACCGTATTGGCCGAGATGTATGCAATTCCCAAATGCGGGTATGAAAACCTGTTAAGAACTTTCAGAAGCTCTTGAGTCTGATGGGATTAATTCTGCTCTGAGTATAGAGGCGTCTTTACACCTTGTCCGTGCATAAGAGTCAGTCTTGTATGAGTTCCGAGTCACTCGAATGTCCCGGGAAACGAGTAGGCCGATCGTCTGGCAAGCCAGGGTTCCGCAGTGCATCCAGTATGACCTGAGCCTGTAATAAGTGTGACCTACGGTATTGCCGCTATCAATCTAGGGAACGTAATTAATGTGCATGCTAAAGCTTTATGGCAGACTACTCCAGAATAAAGCAGGCTGGGCTACTCTTGACACACCGCCTTGTAGGTTGCAGGTTTTTCTGGATCTGAATGGTTGTGACAAGGCTTCTCACAGGTTATTGTCGCTTGAACAAGCATTTGTGCATGCTGCTGATCGTAGAAGATGCATTAATGGGATCATCAGCTTAGAGTACGAGGAATTGGTCAATTCATGTTCTTACCTCGCTTACAAAGTACACTTTGGAAGCTGCGTACTGAACCTAGATGACATGTCCAATCCAGCCAAGGAAGATGTGTGCATTCGCTAGCGAATTTCGACTACCGTGTTAATTTCTTGTGTGGGTGGACACACAGCGGGCCCATACTGGTGGCTCACGTGCATGACGTTTCTCGCCTGCGTTTCAATCCAACCATTCAACAAAAAATAAAGAAGAGCCCGTTTTATTATACGTATGGGAGATTTTAACGCTGAAGTTTGACCATAACCTAAACGAGGATATTTGGATAGGAGTAATTTCGGTCTATGCCAGAGGAATAGCATTAACTATTCTGAAAATGAAAATCTATTCGACATAGATTCGTTTTCCCAAACATATCTGCAAAGAAGAATGGCCATTTGGAATGGAATCGTCAAAAACAGAATTGAGTACATCCTAACCACCAAAACGAATATATGCCAAGATTGCTTTAGACTGATTTGATTTCAATAGCTATCACCATATAGTCTGAATCACCATAAAAATAATCCCGACATTCGAATGAAATAAATAAATACAATGACAAAACTATTCATCTGTCTAAGATCAACGTAACAATACAGACTCATATCAATCAATGTATCCTTAATACTAAATTAGATAAATCCCGAAAAAAATTTACAAATGGGAATAAATGAACTTAACGAGAATATCTTGAAGAGCATTCAAGTCATAACAAAGATGATATGCTTAAAAGGAAAGAAGAAATTAATTAAGTTCACATTCAGGAAAGTAAATAAAACTCAGAAAACGAATTGACCGAAAAATTCAGAGCTATAAAGAACTCGCAAAGAATTTAGCCGATATTTTTGGAAAGACTTGAGAGACCACAATACAACGCCAATACAGGATAAAATCAAAGATAGCTAAAGAGTCAAAATTCTAAGATCCAAACTATCAAACGAAAGATTAGGAGTATCTAAAATAAGAATCAAAGAAAGCATTATCGTTAGAAATCGGAAATAAATCATTGCTGTGTTTCTGGACATCTATAAAAAGCTGCATAGTTCTAGAGCCGGGGCGGGGCAATCAATATGATAAATAGAAAATTCGAGATGCAGAATCAGAAGAAGTCCAGGAAACAGACAGTAGAAAACTACCAGCAGCACTAAGCGAGCTGTAGAATAGCTTACATATATGATTAAACTGGGAAGCCATGCCCAGCTAATAAATTAACCTGTGAAGAGCATAAATGATCAATGATGATTTATAGAGGAAATCGAAGTGAGCTCAAGTCGGTAACATGCAAATGGACAAAAATCTAAAGTGGCAGTTATGTAAGACGGTCTACTACCATAAGGCTTACAGCAAATTACAGTAAGTGCGTAGCATTTACCATTAATTAAATATACGTAATGCAAAAAGTAAATCAGATAACCAATATAGTGTTAGTAAGACATTTGCTATTCAAAACAATATCATATACTTTAAAGTATCAAAATTCTAAGATCCAAACTATCAAACGAAAGATTAGGAGTATCTGAAATAAGAATCAAAAAAAGCCTTATCGTTAGAAATCGGAAATAAATAATTGCTGTCTTTCTGGACATCTATAAAAAGCTGCATAGTTCTAGAGCCGGGGCGGGGCAATATGATAAATAGAAAATTCGAAATGCAGAATCAGAAGAAGTCCAGGAAACAGACAGTAGAAAACTACCAGCAGCACTAAGCGAGCTGTAAAATAGCTTACAGATATGATCAAACTGGGAAGCCATGCCCAGCTAATAAATTAACCTCTGAAGAGCATAAATGATCAATGAAGATTAATAGAGGAAATCGAAGTGAGCTCAATTCGGTAACATGCAACTGGACAAAAATCTAAAGTGGCAGCTATGTAAGACGGTCTACTGCCATAAGGCTTACAGCAAATTACAGTAAGTGCGTAGCATTTACCATT
>MU184621.1:203603-276024 GCA_016904865.1 Pissodes strobi | reverse complement strand
ATTGGTTTCAGTTAGCAGGTCATTGATATAGATGAAAAACAGAGTCGGTGAATGTATTGCGCCCTGAGGCACTCCCGCATTTACGGTGAATGTGTCTGAGATGTGTCCATCAATTGCAACGTGCAAAGATCAGTTCTTAAGAAAGCTGGCAAGCCAGCTGCAGAGACCCTTGCAATCCGAAGGACGGCAGTTTGTTGAGTAATCCGTCATGTCATGTCTGAGCATGCTACTATATTTGACACGTGCTTGTTCAATTGATGGCTCAAAATAAAGCCCAGTCCACTCCGACGTTGACGGTCATCTTTTCCAAAATAGAAGAAGGTTGTTCCATATTCTCGGCAGGGCCATTGTTTGGCCATCTTGTCTCACTTACCCCCAGAATGTCAACGTTTAACCTTTTCATTTCCTTAATGGCACTATCAAGTTTTCCTGATGTATAGAGGGTTCGTGTTTCCAGGTTTGTATGCGTAACTTCGTTTTCATCATGTCAAGCCATTGGATTCTTAGTACCCTCTGGTGATTTAACACCTGCCCGAGACTAAGGGCCGAATTTCTATGGTTTCCTGTCAGAAGTTAAATTGGCAAGGATTGTCCTGGGAAATGGTTATCTCTAAGGCAGTTTTCCATCGCTTCCTGACATGTTTTTCAGTCCCTTCTAACATGGGTAGAGAGACGCTGTTTGGTCTACCCACTTTAGATCAGATGCAGTTTTTTCGCCATATCTGGTTATCCTCACTTGGGTTTGCCTCTAGATCAATACAGCTTCCCAGGGTGTGGCGCTTATAGCCAACAAATGATAATTGGTTGCCTCGTGGGGTCCAGTTATCCGATCCTCCGCCAGTCTATAACTCTTGGAGTGACCGTCCAGAGTAAAAGGTACTGCTTCTACGACGCAAACCCTACACCCCATATAAACTTCGACATTGAACACCTTTACAGCCTTTACCACTTGAAATAAAAGCAGAAACAAAAGTATCTTTTTCACATTTTGGGTACCCAATTTATATAAAAATAATGTTACCAGTTATAATAAATTAAACAAAAGCTTTAAAACATGTTTGAGCTGCTCATAATAGATACATAAGTGAACATGAACAGGTCAATATTCTCTACTTTCTTCGGAAATATCATCTACTGTAGGTAATCAGGGCAAATGCTTAGTGCTTCGGTCTCGGCGAGACTAGTCTCGGTCTCCTCTCGAAATTCGAGATCGATACCGAGACGAGACTAGTAATTATAACTCGAGACCGAGAGTCTCGACACGTCAGTCTCGATCGATAGTCTCGGGTCTCGAGTGTTGAAATAAAAATAATTTATAAGTAGAATAGTACGAAAATAATGGTTTGTTTTTTTTTTTAATTATGGGTTACGTACAAGAAATAAAAAAAAGTACACGAAAATCAAAGAAATCTAGAAGAGTATGTACGTACCAAAAAAAATATTTCCGAATAGGTCTAAATTATAGGTATCAACGTAGAAAAATAAAAAATATACAGGGTGTCCTCAGATGAGGTTACCTATACCACATACCGACTTAATTTTTAGGTTTTCGATAAAGTCATTCTTCATAAAAATTTTTGCTTATTCGAAAAAAACAGTTCACGTTGAGAAAAAATGTTTTTCATATACAGGGAGCTCAGAATCTTTCAAAACATGTATTTTACATAGGGGTAAACTACCTCTATTTCTTATTTATACGTAAAATTATATCTGAAAAAGTTGCTTAGATTCACTTCCGCAGTCAAAATCTAAAATTTCGAGTATTTCGTAAAAAGCGATTTTCCTTAATACCTACCTATTATTAACATTTTTACCTGTATTTTTAAACAACATTGTGATAGTTCGCAGATAGAAATGTCACTTCTTTAATTTTGCTTTGAGATATGCTTACTTTACAGCATCGAATTTACTTAATTAAGTGCTACGGCATTGGTGATGTAGTTTATCGTCACGCAATTGAATTATTTCACCAAAAATATCCTGAAGTTTAGGTCAATCAACAAAGCTTAAAAAACTTTTAGTTAAATTTGATCGAATCGGAGATATGAAAACCGTAAAGAGGCTGAAAACAATCCACAATGACGATAACGCAGCGACACTGTTAGTTTTTGATTCAGTAGCAGAAAATCCCAAGCTATCACTAAGGAAGAGGTCTTATCAGTGGAATATTAGCAAGACGCATATTCATGCAATTTTAAAAGAAAACTAATTTTACAGCCTACAAGCCGAAAATTATACACACGTTAGAAGATGGCGTTGATGCGCTCCGATTGGATTTTTGTCTGGAAATTTGGGGAAAGAATTCTGGAAGATAGACAGTTTCACAAACATATTATTTTTTCCGATGAGTGCACTTTTAGTTCAAATGGAGTCGTGGCTTCACAAAATTGTCACTTTTGGTCACAAGAGAATCCAAATTTTACTATTACTTCACGAAGTCAGAAGTACAAAAAAGTAAATGTTTGGTGCGCTATTACTTTCAACCGAATAATTGGTCCCTATTTTATTCAAAACAATTTAAATCAAAATTCATACTTAGAGATGTTGAACACTTTCTTCTCGCCCGAATTTTAAAATGAAAATTTAGAGTTCAAATACAAAGCTTATTTTCAACAAGATGGATGTCCTGCTCATTCAACACTTCAAGTACGAAATTGGCCATACAGACATTTTCCTGAATATTGCCCTCATGTATAAAAAATCCCATTAGAGGAGTGCAATTATCGGAAAATATGGGGATAATTTGCACTGTAGAAAATGAAAGAGCACGGCGATAATTGCATCGTACGTATCTATGGTAATTCCATTGTAAACTTACGATGACAGCGACAATTTATAAATAACGTCAAAGTAGAGTCAATATATATTATTAAAAATATCTCATTCCGGATTACAAATATCGTATTTTTGCGTCTCTTTATTTTGTTTACAGTTACATATACGTTTTTGTATTAAAAAAATAATAAAAATATATTTTTTAAACCACGTCCATATTCGGAAGTAATTGCACAAGTACATCTACTAGTAATTGCACAAGTGCATCAAAATTACCGATAATTTTGCATGACAGCGTGTTGTGTAAAAGCTGCATGAGTTAATTTTCATATTTTTCCAAACTATGAAAATGACCGAATGCAGTTTTTCTAAGACAACACGCTCGAATGCAAAATTATCTGGTTATTTATGATAACATACATACATAAATACATATCTATGGGTATTTCACAGGGAACTGTATTGGGGCCTATTCTCTTTAACATATATACAAACGATCTGAATAAGATGGATATTGGGGGTAAAATGATAGCTTATGCGGATGCCACAGTTTTAATATATAGAGGCTCAACATGGCAAGAGGCCATGGTTTTTTAAGAGTAAAAGCACACTTAGATAAAATTAAATTATCTCTTAATATAAAAAAAAAACACATTTTTTGACCCTTTCCATAACAAACGGCAATCACCCTGACTTTGTTAGGATAATGATAAACCCTGATATGGAGCCAATAAAACAGGTCTCTTGTACTAAGGACCTGGGTATAATGATTGATTAAAATCTAAAAAAGGAACCAACATATAATATACTTATGTAAAAAGATCAGATGTTTACTTCATAAACTTTATTTACTCAGAGAATTTTTTAAATAGAAAGTTATTAGTAATGATTTACAAAGCTTTGGTTGAACAGCTACTAAAATACGAGCTGGTGATTTGGGGTGGCGGTTATGATAGTAGTATGGAGCAATTGACTATTATTAAGAATTGTATTGTGAAAATAATGATTAGATTACCAAGATTGTATGCGACCAACCAACTTTATACATGTGATATATGTAGTTTAAGGACACTTTATGTTATATCAACTTGTAAATTTTTACATAAAATCCCAAATCTTAAGCAATATGTTCCCAATAAGTACCATATAAGGGCAAATGCGAACCAATTGTTGAATATTCCCTCTTTTAGAAAAAATGTAAATCACAGATTTGTTAACTATTTGGGTATAAAATTCTATAACTTATTACCCTTGGAAATTAGAATGATACAGCATTTGTGAAACGGTGTAAGATTTACGTAGCATTTAATCTTAATTTATTTATGAACATTTTTTAGAAGGGAGCGAATTTTTATATTTTTATAGGTTTGTACAAAAAAAACGCATAACACTATCTAGATTCTGTATAAAAACTGATTTGTATTATTATAAAAGCTTACTTTTGCACATACAGGTTCTTACCTAGGTGCATTCTTAACTAATTTATTTTGTAATAGTTTTCTTGGTGTTTTTGTAATTTGTATAAATTGCTATTGTATTGTTACTCTTATTGATTAAATAAAAAAATATTTTGATGCACGAGTGTAATTCGGGGGAATATTTCCCGAATAAGGACATGATTTAAAAAAATACATTTTTATTCTTTTTTTAATACAAAAACGTACATGTAACTGTAAACAAAGAGAGATGCAAAAATACGATTTTTTAAATCCGAACCGAGACATTTTTAATAATATATATTCACTTGACTTTGACGTTATTTATAAATTGTCGCTGTCATCGTAAGTTTACAATGGAATTACTATAGATACGTACGATGCAATTATCGCTGTGCTCTTTCGGTTTCTACAATGCAATTATCGCTGTAATTTTCCGAGAATTGCACTCCTCTAATGAGATTTTTTATACATGAGGGAAATATTCGGGAAATATTCCCCCGAATTACACTCGTGCATCAAAATAACCAGATAATTTTGTATTCGAGCGTGTCTTAGAAAAACTGTATTCGGTAATTTTCATATTTTCATATTCTCCAAAATATGAAAACAAACTCATGTAGTTTTTAGACAACACCCTGTCATGCAAAATTATCGGTAATTTTGATGCACTTGTGCACCTACTTCCAAAAAGTGGATAGGTAGGTTTGGTCCTATTTATTTACTGGGCATCCAGGTCCCCTGAAATCACGGCATGTGATTTCCTCCTTTGGCGATTTTTGAAAGAAGAAGTGTACAAGCAACCTCTACCACATAACGTCGATGTTTTAAAAAAAATGTATTGAAGCTGTTGCCCAAATAAATCAAGACGTTATTCATTCTGTGTATGAAAAATTCAAAGCACTTTTGGAAAAATGTGTTGAAGTCGGGGGCTTACAAGTACAATGATTAAGTCCCATCTTCTTTTAATTGGTTTAATTGATTTATGCTTTTATTTTCAGTCTAACTAACTGTACCTTGCAAAAATAAAAACAATTGAAATTTTAGATTTTTACTGTGGAAGTAAGTCTAAGCAACTTTTTCAGATAGCATTTTACTTATAAATAAGAAATAGAGGTAGTTTACCCTTATGTAAAATATATGTTTTGAAACTTTCTGAGCTCCCTGTATAAGAAAAAAAAATCTCAACGTGAACTGTATTTTTCGAACAAGCAAAAATTTTTATGAATATATATTTACAATGATTAATATTTTTTGCTCAGGAATGCTCCTCATGAAAGGGTTCTTAGGTTTACTTTCGAAAATATAAAATATTATGTAGACTAAACTATACTGACTACTGCTATACTATCTGATACCTTTTTTACTTGCCAACATCCCTATCAATTTTGTTACCTCTATAAAAAAGATTTTGTTGTTTAAATTAATTTTGCTTAAAAAAATCGTCACTTTGTGAAGTTATTAAAATTATTTATCTGAAGCAACCCAAAAAATTTAATTATTATACATTAACGTGGAAATATCCCAAAATAGATCGAATTTATAATACCGATTCTTGGGAAGATTTTCAAAAAAATATATATATTGTTTTGAAGTGCACGAGACTCTCGGCGAGACCAAGACCGCGACCACAAAATGTCTAGTCTCAGCGAGACCGAGACGAGACTCGAAGACTCGAGACTTTGCGAGACCGAGACCGAGACCTCAATAGTCTCGTCTCGTCTCGGCGAGACCGAAGCACTACAAATGCTATTAAGCACACATATTTTTGACAGGCCTTGGCCTATTTTTTGCCTGCTACAGCAAGGCAATTACCTCGTCGATCAAACCGTACAATCGCAGCTAGATTAATTTATTCTTCAATATGGCAAATTTATTTTATCCAAATACATCTTTGCAGCTGATCGTTTACTGGTTCCAGAGCAAGAATAACCAGAAAAATATTCTAGGCTTTTTGAGATGAATTTAATATATTTGTTTGCAAATTTACAGATATTTCTTGTTTAAAAAAAAATATATATATATATTCTCCATGTTCAGTGGCTTGTTTCTATTTTATTAATGATGTCATACATTAGCATATTAATTTCCTTGTGCTTGTAATACAAGTGACGGATTGAAGCAAACTTTATACCGCGTTGAACAAAGTGATTCTGAAGAGGAGGACAATGAAATATTCAATGATCATAAATCTATAAGTAGTGTAAGTGGTTGTGGTTAGTCTGCGGGCGATGAAAAACTTCAAAGTGCTTTTGTGAAAAGAAAACAAATCAAAATTCTGAAAAAAAAAATGGATCTAAGGACGAGACTCAGACGATGGATGTTGATGGAGATCAATGGAAAGTAATATTACTATTGAAAAACTAGCATTTGCAATGGGCCAATTCACTAAAACTCCACGACGCAATATTATTATGATTCAACGAGGATTGTATGGACCATCCAAAACAAAGCTGCCCAAAAGCTGGAACTTATATTTTCGAAATAATTGTCCGCCATACAAATGAATAATTATTGATGATATGAAACAATGTTATAAAAAACTTACTGTATGGAAAAAACTGCCGACAAATATTTCTACCTGCTTTTATCAAGAACACAGATGCTTGCCTTTATCGAACTTTAAACGTTCAAGGTCCTTTTAGATACAACCATCAGGATCTTAGATCAATATAGGCAACGGGCATTCTGTCATATATTTCTAAACAAAGAAAATCAATTATTCTAGTAACAAAATTATGTCATTCTTTTTTACAATAGTACCAAAGCAGGCGTTGATGCATTGGGTGAAAAATGTGCAACTTATTCAACCTCTAGAAGCATAGCCCGATGGCCTATATAATTTCAAACCCTTGCCTTAACATCGGTAGTGTTAATAGCCGTGTCTCGTACTTTTTAGTCCTGCCAAATCGATAAAATGTTGCAAAATTTTGTCCTACTGCAAATCACAGCAAATCCCAGAATTACTGTTCAATGTGCAAAATTTCTATTTGTTTGAAATATGCTCCATTGGTATGTTCAGACTACATTTAGCTATATGTTCTATATAAGAAAGCATCGGAAACAAGTTCAGGTCCAATTTTGTATAACGAACAAAACGCTTTTCTTGCATTCAGTTTTATTGAAGTTTTTTTCAGGGGTTCCCGAGATCCGGTAGTAGTACTTGTGTTATTATATTTGGCTTGTAGTACTGAAACAAACTATACCCAGGGCAAGCATTTGCATGTCAGAAGTAAAAGCGTAGCTGTGATTGTCATAGAGCATTTAATACCATTGTTGACATCGCTTGCGCAAATGGTTGGTTAGAACTCAGATTACGTTGTGTTTGAAGTAGTTGTTATAGAGTTTGATATACGTTTCTTTCCTATTAGGCCTCTTTCCTTCTAGGACCACTTTCCTCTTTCGCTCTTAGCTTTATAACTTACCAAGCTAATACCTTAAATCGGCCCTGAAAATAGACAGGCTTCCTAATGCTAGAAATAAAAGTCGTTGAATGCCAAACATCTAATCTATTTGACACATGATTAAAATATGCCATCTCACTCACAGGTGGATTTTATTAATGTAAAAGAGAACACGTAGCTACATCATTCGCAAAGTACAATGTACAAGTTTACCCCAGATAAAGGTTAACTAGGACAAGGTGAGAGAGAAAGATCTTGTTATTTCAATCACTGATTTGTCAAAGCAATAAACAATAAAAAGTAAAAACTCTAAAATTAAGCTAAGATAATTAACCGACGATAGGTATTTATTGCATCTAACGGTATTTGTCGTTCCAGTGCCAGATGTCTTCTTGCCAAAAAGATTTACTACAACTTTAGTCTGTTACCTCGAGGTAATATAAAGATAAGTCTGTTTTATTTTTGTCAATAATCCGTTGGTTTTATGAGTTAATTAACTTCCCTACTGCATGAATTTTTGATTTCATATGAGCTTGAAATTTTTACTTATTGATTATATAACACACAAATTAGAGCCATGCCCTATTTGAAGAGATTTTAACGATTTACGGTCCTCCCTGAGTCTAGCCGAAATTTTACCTGCTTTTGCGACCAGAAAATAGGTTGGAGCCCTTATATACGTGCCACCAGAATATAGAGTTTCGTGAAATTAAAATAATTAATGTATAAATTTCGCGTAATAGAATTGGTTCTCACCTGGAATAGTACACACATAAACGTTGTTTTTTTTTTTCATTGCTTCTTCGGATGGTATCATCTGATTACTGCGAGTGGATAGCCACATTTTAACTTATGAACTTTAGATCATGATATTGGCTAAGCTTTGAGCTGTCAATTAATTATACCTGTAGATATATGGACACGGCCTGTATCACCCGCATCAACCACATGTAGGACATCGTTCACGTGACACAGCACACGT
This sequence comes from Pissodes strobi, assembly GCA_016904865.1. Taxonomy (NCBI): domain Eukaryota; kingdom Metazoa; phylum Arthropoda; class Insecta; order Coleoptera; family Curculionidae; genus Pissodes; species Pissodes strobi. The sequence goes on along the minus strand of MU184621.1, from coordinate 267,427 downwards.
TAATATTTGCAGCTAGGAAAATATCCGTAGAGTCATGGCAAATTAAACCACGGAATATGAAATTTGTGATCCCTGCATCAGCTATGCGTAGTACGTCGTTCACGGATCACTATTTTCTCCGTGATTAAACCCTACGCACACTAGTCGCAGCTAGATTTTGAAGTACATGTATCCACATGTCGACCCTTGCATCAGCCATACCTGGACGTCGTTCACGAGAAGCCACGTAGAGATATGTAGAAGGTAGGTCGGAGAGATACTCGCGGAATCGCGTATCGTTAAACCGGACTATAAAATTTGTGATACCTGCATCAGCAATACTTAGTACGTCGTTCACGAATCACAATTTTCTCCGTGGTCAAACTCTCCCCGAGCCGTTTTTATACGTTCCTGGGCTCGCGCGCCTGTGCTGTAATCTTTACCGCGTCTCCCTTATATGCATTTAGCTGATCTATTCATGGCTATGATTTAAATTCGGATTATTTTTTGTTCCTTTCTTTAATTAGGCTATGTAGAATTAAATAATAAGTAGCAAATAAAATAGGCTTTAGAAAAAAATTGAAAATCAAAAAACATATATGTAGGAATGAGCTGGGTTATTTCAGTACTAGTTAAGATTATGATTCAAAAAAAAGAATTAATACTCATATATAAGTAATTTGTATCATTCCAAAAACCTCTCCGTGTATGTGCTAACTTTTGCCTGATGGGAATAGAATGGAATTCTCCGAATGCATTGAATGTGACCTGTTTCTACCATGCACTGGTCGGTAACAGGCTGACAATATCATAGGTTGTATTAGCGCCAGGATCAATATCGATAAATAGATAATCAAATCAACAGCAAATCAAAATATCGCTCGATCCCTAACCTGAGATATTCAAATTTATAACTGAAATTTCCAATATACATTCTTGCAATTTTAAAGTTAGCGATAATTATATTTTGTATGTGTACGTTCTCTGCCTTAATATAGCTAAAAATTCTTTATTATATTTCTCTATCCAAAGCTCTCCCCGTCTGAGTATCTGTATTAAATTCAGTTTCTCAAGAATTTCCATCGCATTTTACTACGTTCAACGACGTTACGGTTCAAGTTATTATTATGGCATCTCAAGACTCTTGAGAAGTGGCTAAAGTGCAATAGCGCGGCAACGTAAAAAGCCAAACTGCCAGTTGAGACAGAATTCTGGTGTTAGAACTTCCACGATTCGACCCGACCAGCAATCGTGGCTTAACATTAAATTAAGCACAACGATGTGTTAGAATTGCTGGAAGAGATTTACTATTATGTCTTGATTTGTGCTTGTTGCAACGCCTTGCAATTCAAATTTCCGGGTAAATCCAAAAGATTTGTGGAAAAGTCAATAGTAAAGTCAGTAAAAGAGTGGGTGCTTATCAGTCTTGAGTTAAATTAAAATAAATCATCTATCTTTCCATTTGCATATAGTAGAAAAATAACTACTGGCATATCGAACAAGGAAAACCTGGTGCGAGAATTAAAGATGGGTACAACCACTTTGCTTATCGTTGCCTGAAAGTTTGATGTCATAGTAAACAGCGGAATATAATAAATTAAATATAATGAATAAAATAAATGGTATATAAATAATACTCTCTGTGTCACATTTTTTATTTGCGATGTTGAAAATATTGATGCTTTGCCTTGCTGTGGTTGAGACTGTACAGTTTTAGGTCATGACTCAGGCATAAGCTTGTATTGCAGGCTCTTATAAATAAGCCTTGACTAAACATTTTCAGTTTTAGATATGCTTACGTATTTTTTCTGATTTTTAAACGTGTTGTTTTTCTTATATTTAAATTTGCCACATATTTATTTTGGGCACTTCTAAACGATAAATTTACGTACATTATTATGAACTTAATTTGAGTTTTGAGCAATTTAACGAGTCCAACAAAGTGTGAATGAGTTTTTCACAAATAACATTGTCTAACAAACATTTTGTTTCATGCGATGTTTTAATTATTTATAAGTAATTTTTTGATGTCAAATCCAAAATAGCTGTCAGATTTGGTATATCAGACCTAGTTTTTGAAATGAAATATATTGGCTTATTTTGGAATGGAATCATCTTATTTTTCCACTGCTATACATTTTACGTTATCACTATCAATATTTGCTCCAACTGCAAGTTAAAAAAAAATAAAAAAAATCAAGTAATTTATTTCGCAAAGTAGATGAATATACATTTATCACTTATCACACCATCGAAAAATATTTTTATTCGAACTGGTAACATAGAGTTTACAGGACAGTTTCGGTGAAGATTCCAACAGTAGTGAGCCATCGTGTGACTATCCATCTTCCTTTACCTTAAGTTTTAATGTCCTGATGAATCCTTCCACCTTCCACCTGTTCTTGACTAAAATCATCTAGGCTTTATAGGTATCGATAGAGCTTGTGCAGGAAGTAAACTTCTTTTATGCTCATATTACAGCCGATAATAGATAAGATGAAATGCATGTTTTCTATTAATTCTATGTAATTCTGTCGCAACGCACTTTTTATGAGCCAGATTTTTATATATCTGTGTGAGCAGATTTAAGGATAAGATAAGAAGAGAGCTTTAAGTAGGCGACAATTTCATAATTTAGTGGGTTCGCCTTCGCGTTTTCAAGAAATGTATAATTGTGCAGCATTAGTCGAAAAGAAAAAACATATGATTTTATCACAATAAACATGACCTATTAACATCATAAATCTAAGGCTCTTTCAGGCATATCTAATTTATATTGTTACGTTTTTCCGTGGGTTCTGACAAAATGGTAACTTTTACTACTTTAAAATATTGTTCTCTTATTATCACTGAATACAATTGAACACACTAAACTACCCTTATAACTTTACAACTAATAGATCTTTACAATTCAGCACTTTATGATTAACTGATTACAACACGCGTTCGGCACACTATTTATATCCAGTCTAAAATACACCGCGAATATTCCAGGCGAAGCGAGGCCTCTTTATTATTCTCGAACACATCGGGATAATACCACAGCTCCCGAATCTTCTCGGCCGGTGATAACTCATACGGAAAGAGCGTAGATGCGACAAGGTTAGTAGTATAGGGTAGCACGAAAACATTCAGATAGTTGCTAGCCGTGACATTGCCTCCCTCTTAAACCTGATCGTCCCGATTAGATTCATGACCGTGATATGCTTTGAGGCCGTCGAGGTAGAATACTTTAAGTTTGCTTCTGGGGCTACGTTGAATTCCATACACCACGTCACTAATTATTTTAATGACTGCGTAGGGCCCTTCCCATATTGGCATTAGCTTGGGAGAGCTTCCTTTCTTCCTTTGCGGATTATATAACCAGACTTTATCGTTTATCTGACATGCCATATAATTAGCTTGGAGATCATATCGAGCCTTCATTCGGTCACTGGCGATACGTTCAAGCGGTATTCCCACATCATACTTTTTAATCTTTCCACTAGATCTTGCCTTGGGTCCTTGACTTGTGGCACATGTTAAACACTGCCGGCACCATGATATCACATCGTGGCAGTATTTGACCCAGTAAAATATGTCGCGGATCTTGTCAATCGTTTTGTTCACTTCGAGATGAGCACCAGACTTTCCATTATGGACTTCTTCCAGGACTTCCAATACCCTTTCTTGGTAATACTAATTGCGTCTTCACTTCTTTTCTATCGGCGCTTTCACAGGCTCGTTTAAGAAGTCCATTTTCAAGTACCAGGGAATCTCACTGAACCCACAGAGCTTTAAAAGTAAATCGCTTAATTGAAATATCTCTCCAGCTTGGTTTTAGTTGACGTTCTCCTTTATCTTTTAGCAGGAGTGCTATTTCACTATCCTCAAGCTGATCTTTTTTTAGTTGCTCTGTGGTCCACTGCTGATCAGCCTTAAACTTGATTTGCTTATCAGGAGTGATTCCTGCTCGTCAATGTATTCTTTGGCAATGTTTATAATAATTATCCTCGCATGATCTTCTGGATACAGCATCTGCATTATTATGCCATACTCCTTCCCTGTGCTTAACCTTAAAGTTATATTGCTGTAACTCTTCCTGACTTCACTTTGATCTCGTAGCGTCTCTGAATGAACATGTAGACTGTAATTGTATTTGATAGTCTCTTTTGAAATGCCCAGTCCTGCCACATCTATAGTACTGATTTCTAACATTTCGGTTACATGGCCTAATTTCTAGTGGCTCCCGGAATCTCCCCGTGGTCTGCAGAACTTCGGTTAATTTCTTTAAAGTTACGCCCATCTCAATAAATTCACAACTGTTCGCCAGCTTTTTCCTGGATGGATACGGTGCTGATTGTTGGTTTAGAGATGTTACAGGCCCCCTCAATTTCTAGGGCTCTACCCAAAACTTCACGGCTGTTATCAAATATGGCTAGACGTAGTATCTTCTGAGTTTGTGGATCTCTGATACCATCCACGAAATTCTGAGTAGCAAGTTCTTCTTGAAATCCCTCTGTTGCTCCCGGGTACGCCAATTGAATGAGACGTCTAATGTCTGCCTCAAACTCTTACAGGTTTTCACCAGGTTTCTGATGCCGGGACTTTACTTGTACCTGATACAGTTGTCTTCTGTGTTGGTCTTTCTAGGGCAGCTACAAGTATGCCATATTTCCTCTGTTGGCTGATGGGAATAGTCTGTAGTAGTTCCAGGGCAGATCCACGAAGTGCTACCACTAGTGATGTAGCAATTTATTCATTATTCCAACCGTTTGCAATAGCAGCCGCTTCAAATTTGTCTTCTGTACATTGTCCAGGATGTTTGACGGACACCGACGGATGTTGATATTCTATCCTGTGACAAATACCCTCCAGGTGGGTCCTTAATTTTTTATATCTGGTAACTTCTGCTTGTAAATTCTTCATTTATTTCCGTCTCCTACTTCTTTTTGTATATTGTCTACTTCTTTTTCAAACTTCTCATTTTGACCGTCCAATATTTTCCTTGCTCGTTTACAATTACACCCAACATCTATTTCTGAAGCCGATCCTGTTCTGCTTGCCTTTTACGTTCATCCTCTTCCCGATCAGCTTGCCTTCTGCGTTCATCCTCTTCCCGATCCACTTGCCTTTTATCTTCTTGATCTTGAAAATTTTTCTGAAGCCGGTCCTGTTCTGTTTGCCTTTTACGTTCATCCTCTTCCCGATCCGCTTGCCTCTCAGCATTTAGATTTTCCATGAAATCTGCCAGCATTTTATTTATTTGCTCCATTTCTGCCGTTTGTTGTCTTATATGGACCATAGAATGTTATAAAATATTCACAGAATCCACCAATCAAAATGGTCTCGTTGACGTACTTGTACACTCTTCTGTCCTCGAAGAGCACTTCGCAAATCCCGTCCGTTCGCAATCCTACTTCCGACACCAAATGTTACGTTTTTCCGTGGGTTCTGACAAAATGACAACTTTTACTACTTTAAAATAATGCTCTCTTTATTCTTTATCACTGAATACAATTGAACACCCTAAACTACTCTTATAACTATACAACAAATAGATCTTTACAATTCAGGACTATATGATTAACTAACTGCAGCACGAGTTCTGCCCGCTATTTATATCCAGTCTAAAATATACCGCGAATATTCCGGACGAAGCGAGGCCTCTCTGTTATTCTCGACCAGGGCTGCACGCATCGGAAAAACACCACAGCTCCCGAATCTTCTCGGCCGGCGATGACTCATACGGAAAGAGCGTAGATGCGACAAACTTAGTTGTATAGGCTAGCACAAAAATATTCCGATGGTGACAATATATTTACGTACAATATTACTGAAGTCTATACGTGATATAGTGATGCTTCTTGGAAAAAAAATTATTTTATTGTTATAAAAAATTATTTTATAACAATTTCTTGTTTTTAATATTTACAATTTTTATGTGTTTGTGGCAAATATAAATATAAATCAGCCTGAATCAGATGATCTTAAGTTTCTACTCTTAAATTATTCTTGGCGCTCTCGGTTATCCATTCCATATTCAACGAATGAGTATTTTCTGTAAATCTCAAAGCACATCTGGACTGGCCCAGGCAAAGCAATGCTGGCTTTTTTATGACATGTTGTAACATAGGGCATCAGTCCTGAACAAGCACATGTGATACCTATGCTTATGAGATACTCACTAAACATATCCTAAACTCCCACAAGAAATTCAACTTTAGAATGTAATTTCCTAACTTTGTGAACCCAGCTGACTTATGATTTCCAACTATAGATGGTACCATTGATTGATACCATTTTGATACTATTCTTAGTATATTTAAGTCTTATCATACTTTTTTAAAAAATTAAGATAGGAAGGTACAATACTTTTCTTCTTTTCATCTTAAAATTTTTTTCCCTGTACCTATTCAAATTTTCTAAAAGTTCCATTTTCGTTTATATCTAGGGACGTGTAGATGTGTACGAAAGCGTAGAAGGGCCATGAGAGTTTTTTTTTAATTTCAGACTTTAAACTTAGAATTCAGAGTGTACTGTCTGAATTCAGACCTGTAACTCCGAATTCATAGAAAAAAGTTTGAATCCAAAGTTTAAACTGTGAATTCAGAGAAAAAAGTGTGAATTCAGGCTTTAAACTCTGAATTCGGAGAAAAGTCTCAATTCAGATTTTAAACTCCGAATTTAGAATAAAACGTACATTTTGCGTTAGGGTAATCTTTTCACTTGTCAATATAATGAGCATAATATCTTAATGCAAAATTATGTTTTATACTAAATTCGGGGTGTAAAATCTGAAATTAGACTTTTTCTTCAATATTGAGAGTGCAAAGTCCCAATCCAGGCTTTTTCTTTGAGTTCAGAAATTAAACCCTTAATTCAAACTTTTTTTTCTGAATTCGGAGTTGCATGTCTAAATCCAGGCATTAAAATCTGAATTCTAAGTTTAAGGTGTAAAATTAAACAAGAAACCCTTGTGGCCCTTCTACGCTTTCGTAGTTGTGGCAACACCGCGATAGTAAAAATAATTTTAAACGATAGACCATGGTCTATTTAGGCATCAACGAAATTCCAATGAGTTATATTTTTTGAATCATCAGGAACGACGTTTCTTTTGTCTCCTTTTCATTTATTCACCATTTTAATTACTATTGCCCATTTTTTTCTAATAATTTCGACCCCATGGTAACTGCACGACTTTATTTTTTCAGCAGAAGCACCCACACGTGATTTTCGAAGCGCGAACGAAAGTCAACAAGGGATGCGCAACCACCGGCATGCTGGAGTGGCGGCTGAACCATCAGGGAGCCAAAGTGCGAATGAAGAGGGACATTCGGGAAGTGACAAAATATATCGAAACGGCCCTGGTGATCGACAAGGCCATGTTCGAGAAACGGAACGGTAGTACTCGGATAGAAGTAGTGCATGATTCAATACAAGTGGCGAACATCGCGGACTTATATTTTCGGACGTTAAACACGCGGGTGTCTGTAGTGTATATAGAAACGTGGCAAGGTAGGTTGTTGGAAGTAGGACAAATTAAAAAGAAGGGAGCTGTATAGTCTACAGCATTCAATGCAGTTTTCCTGCAGATATTTAGTAAATTAAGCATCGTAATAAAATATAAAATAAATATTTCTCGTGATTTTTAAGATACTTACCAGAGGGTAAACTTAGCCAACTTACTCTAATACAAGCCAAGATTACTTAAGTGTTTATCAGCTTGAGGGCATATAGCCAAGTTCGCTTGACGCTACGTCAATATTTCTGAAATGTTTATGTCTTCTTCGAGACAGCACGGGACACTCGCACAAAATGTATTATCTAGCCTCATCATAGTCTTCGTTGGAGAATCTGCACTGCTCAAACTGCGCTCGTGTTCTCGAGATGAAATCTTATGGGGCAGTGTCCAGTGAAAATGATTAATTATTTTGCTACAAAAAAAGTCTTTTGGTATTCATATACGAGTAACTCAATAAGTTCCTCGCTGTTCCTTTTCACACGTTTTTAAATTCATCCTCACGTAGCCCCTATTGATGCCATATAAAAGCTTGGGCCCATAGCACGGTGTTCCGACTCATTTTTAAACGAAGCTCTTAGCCTCCTTATTTCCGTCTACACTATCATGCTCCCGCACTCGCATTCAGGTCACAAGGTCAGTTGAGAATCTTCGCTGCTTTAGAGTAATTTTTTATTTCCAAATAACGTTAGACTCACATGTTCAAAACTTCACAGGTTTCAGTGCTGTCTGATTGTTGGAGAAAATAGATATTTTATCCACTTCAATGCATATGTTAATGCTTTTCATAGCACATGCATTTGTGGCAAGAACTTCTGCCTTGGAAAACGGTGTTTTGCCTAAAGACTGTAAAATACTACAGTTGGAATCTTATATCCCAATACCAACTCCTTCATTCATCTTGAATCCATTTGTATACCAGATGCTAGTTCCGAGAATGATTTTGGTATAACGACTACTTGGCGGTTGTGATTGATCACTTCAAAAAACGTTTCAAAATCATATTGTGTCAGAGTAAAGTTCTTTGGGATATTTAAGGATGGCAGATGCAGTTTGCCCAATATCTTTAGATGTTCAATAACATGTATTTGCATGGCGCTTTTGATCGCCCCCTTTTTCACCAAACTCGCACAGCGAGGTCCAGCAAAACCTCCATTGCAGCTTTGGAGCATAGCCACTGTAGCGCTCAGGCAGAAGAGTCCTTGCTTTTTCCTGATTTTGTTTTGTGCCATTTTGTCCTCGAATTTAGACCGTCATATGATGCATGCCAAGTAAAGCGTAATATCACCATAGTACCACTACTTGCTAATTATCTTGCTTAAATGATCATTTCAAAAGAATTTGAAGCTCTGTAAGACTTGAAAGTGTTTTATCTCGCTTGAGAACGTCAGTTCATGACCGTTTAGTATAATCGTTTCAAAATTAAGCTTCCTTCTTTTAGTAAATGGCATAAAGAGTTATGTTTTTTACTAGAAGCATATTTTTGATGTCTTTTGTTACACAGCTCAGAGTACTTACTGTCCATTTACCCGGTTGATAGGCAAATTGGTTTACATGAAGCTGTGAGACAGGTAGAGTTTCGCATCTATGGAATAATTCAATTATTTTCTCCATGGATTTAAGAAGAAATAGTGTGAGACTTATGGGGTGGCAAAACTTAAGGTCTTTCCTATCATTGGAAGATATGCTTCGTAGAAGCAGCGAGGGGAATATTCCATTTTTGCCAGGTGACAAATAGGGTTTAAAAAGCTACTACTTTTTTCCCATTTGATTTGATTCGCCAGCCTCTTTTCTCCTCTGTTTGGATGATGTAGCCTGTTGAGCGATATCTGGCAAGACACTGAAGCGTGGAATGACTCACTTTTCACAAGAATTTACAGCCTATTGTTAGTAAATTTGCTAGTAGAGTAGGCCCACACCGACGGAGTAGTCCTTTGACTGAACATTTGTAGCCGAACCGCCATGGTCAGTTTGTCGATCCTCTAGCCGCATTGCTTGCCAACTCATTATTGTATTCAATCAGAGGCTTCTTGTATTCATAACACTTTCCTGATATTTTCCACATTAAAGAGCTTTCTGGTCTCAGTTCTGAGTTTACTGAGTTTGATGTTCCACCAGGATACATCTTTGGACCTGGTTTTACGTTTAGTATGGTAAGTAGCCTCATAAAATGAGGTCATTAAGCTATATAGCTACTTTCCATATTTTAACCGATTCATATCAAAAGATTTTGCGTTTCACTATTTCTAATTATAGTAGATAAAAAACCATAAGAGACATTACAGTTAAACTGACTGAAGTTTATGTGTATACAGTTGTATGTATTTTTACTATCTATCAAGTTTTTTCTCAAGGAAAATTTATCATTGAGAATATTCTTTGATCCAGGGTAACAAAAATGTAAGTATCATGGCCTAGGGATGAATGCCTACCGTTCGCTATTCTTACTTCTGTATTGGGGATAGTACACTCAAAACAAGGGAAGCTACAAGATTAAAGGAAGTGGTGAAAAATTAGCAGGTCGGTGTAAGTTTTATTTTTTGTCGTAAGTAAGAATCAAGAATTTACACTTTTAAGGCAACGGCAGCCTCTGCAAAAACCAAATGGCCAAATATCAATTACATTTGAAATTGTCTACAATATCTAGCAATCTTGAACTTCTACATAAGTAGTAATAAGTAATAATAATAACTGTTTCTTTCCTAAAACGAATGCACGAAATCGCAGCATTTTCTCTTCCCAGTGGGGCTCAAAGTATTTTTGAATCTTAGATATTGGATGGTTCAGCAAGTTTCACAATAGAAAAGTCAATTTTGACCTAAAGTTCTATCAAAAAATTGGAACGTTTTGCCGTTAAGCTTATACTTTGCTAGGTGAACTGTGACATAGAACTCAGGGGTCAAATTGATATATATTCTGGCTTATAATGCCTAAGCAAGTTCTAATTTTTTAATCATCAACGACAGCTCGATTTAGGCTTTCGCTTCATTGAGTTTTTCTTTTGGCTAATTTCGCATTAGTCTTCATAAAAAGAAAGCACCAGTTTACTGCATGTTGACTAAAATGATTTGGGCCAGTTTGGGCTAGCTTGCTTTTGAACTATTTTTGGGGTTAAGAACGTACACATTATTATTCGCTTCATAAAATCTTTTTTTGGGTTGGTGTAGTAAAATAACCATCCATTTTACGTCATTTTTTAATTGCTGGTATTACGCCCATTTTGTGCATATGTTCGAAGCATACAAAGTGAAATTTCATAACTAGCATTTTTTTCTGGCAATTACTAAATAAGACTCTCCAAAAATGTGCGGATTTTTATTGCTCCAGTGACATCAGTTTCTTCATTTATATGTACATATATTTAAAACAAAAATAAAATCACTAACATAAATGTTACGTAACGACTATATACGGGATGCATTTTTTGCTTTAGAATTAATAATTCGCCTAACTTCATTCATTTCTTCTTTTTCTTCGGTCAGCGCTACAACCCTGGGTGGGGGACGATCATTTTCAAAAGATCGTTTTGAATGTTGTCCCTCCATCGCAGACGGGGGCGTCTCAAAAGCCTTTTACCCGCTGGTGTCTCCTCTCATACCAGTTTTACCAGACTTCCTTCGTGGAGTCTCTATACGTGTCCAGCCCATCTCAGACGCTGGGATTTTATTTCCTGGACGATGCCACTGTCACCATAAATCCGTTTGACCTCAGCAATAGTTCTGATCCGATACTGAGATGTATTGGGGTCATAATAAGTTCCACACATTTTTCTCAGTATCTGGCGTTCGAAGCATCGAAGTTTTTCTTCGCTCGCCTTAGTTAATGTCCATGTGTTACCTCTATAAGTGAGTATTGGTCTAATAATGCTATTACATATTTTTACTTTAGATGCTCTTGTTAGACTTTTTGACTTAAGGAGATTGTTTAGGGAGTATATACATCAATTTGTGGACTGAATTCTTCGTTTTATTTCTTCGGTTACATCATTTTCTACTATGATTGTTGCACCCAAGTATTTGAACCGTTCTGCTCTTTCAAAGTTGTACGAGTTTATTGTTTCATTTAGTCCTATTCTGCCTCTTCTTCCGAGCCTGTTTACACACATGTATCTAGTTTTTTCTTCATTGATCATTTCGGTAGGTGTTCCTTCGCAGTCATCTGCATATGCCAGTATTAGTTTTGGGCCTTCGTTCGACAGGGGTTTGGTTTTAATGTCAGCGTGTCTTATGACCCTTTCCAGGACGATGTCTTATGACCCTTTCCAGGACGATGTTAAATAACATGGGTGACAGGCATCTCCCTGTTTAAGTTCACTTTGATTTCGAACTGTTCGGACAGTTCGCGGCCTACTCGTACTTTGGATATGCCGCCGTCCATACGTTCATGTTTTTTCTAAGTTTCTATTATTCTCTTTCATTGACTATAATGTCATCGTTTTCATCTTTGAGAAACATCATGGATCTAGGATTAAAATCTTTTCTTTCTTTAGATATCATTTTGTAGAACTCCTTAGAGCCTGATTTTGTCCTGCTTCTTTCCATCATTTCATATTTTTGATGTTCGTTCTCTCTTTTCTTTTTTCTTATTAGTTGTATTGTTTCTCTTCGGCACTTAGTATATTATGCTCTACTTTCATTTGTTTCTAGCTGCATTACGATATTCCTTGTAGTTTGTCTTTTTTGAAGTTGTTGCCGACACTCCACGCCAAACCATGGCTTTGTGTTTTTTTTTTTTTTTGGTTTTGGGTTATCCAATAATCTTGTCAGCCGCCCTTGTGATTGTGTGTTCCAGAGCATTTCAGAAGCGTTCAATGTCAGTCCGTTCTCACCGTTCTTCCAGTTCTTTTTCTATTACCCGCATGTACCTTTCTTGTTCTTTTTCGGTTTGTAGCTTGGTCAGATTCCATTTTTCGTTCTTTTTCTTTGTGGGTGTGTTGTTCTTATGGGATGATATTCTAACTTTTAGTTTGGCTCTTACTAGATGGTGGTCCGTGTCCCCATCTATCCCTCTAAGGCTCCTTACATCCTATATATTACTTCCGTGTCTAGCATCTACGATGATGTGATCGATTCGATTTCGAGTTACGTGATCGTTTGATACCCATGTTTCTTTGTGGATGTTCCGATGCGAAAACATGGTAGACTATACGCGGCCGCTAATTCTGTTAGTGTTTGTCCATTATCGTTTGATATGTGCAGGCCAACAGTCGGTCTCAGATTTGACTCCCTTCCTACTTTAGCATTAAAGTCTCCACATAGAATTTGCATATAATGCTTTGGTAGTGTTTCTATTGTTCGTTCTAATAGGACATATAAGGTGTCTTTGGGTGCTTCATCATTTCCTCTGTTGGTGCATGTATCGATATTATCGAGATATAACACCAATGTCCTTTCAGTCTAATCCAACATAGTATTTCATTTATTGGTTCAAAAGCCAGTACATTCTTCATATGTTCCTTATTGATCACGAAGCCTGTCCCAAACTAGTGTTTTCCATTCCGGCTTCCACACCGGTGGCTGATTTGCATATTTCCGCAATTCAGCTCCCTTATCTCTTGTACCGCTGTGATGTCCATCTTTATCTTTTCCAATAGCTGAATGGCATGGGTAGAGTCCCCCGCCCTGTACCAGCTCTGGACGTTCCATGTTCCATTATTCATTGTCCTTGTTCGTTGAGTTTGTCTGTTTCCGTTCGAAACAGTCCGGGTCCGAGGCAGAGTTGCAGTTTTCATAACTGGCTGGTTTTTCTGAGGGTGGGTAGTTGGCTCCCTGCTCAATTCTCCTCCTTTATACGGGCTTGGGACCGGTAGTGTGGTCTAGTGAGCTATTCAGTTCACCCACCAAAGTTCAAATTCATTTCTTCAAGCTTATTTAATTTTTAGGCTTCTATTATGATTTCATGTGCTACAAATTCAATTTCAATTGTTTTATTCAGTCTCCCAATTTTGATTCCACTTCATTTGCGATAGGGACGCTTCTGAAAATTCCCTAAATTAATTCGGGCATATATCGATGATATAATTGGTGTGAGAGTCTGGATAAAATAGTCGATTATACCATAATTTTGGATCTTTTATCATATTATTCAGAAGGTTTTCACCTATCTAAATATCTATTCCCACATTAAAGATAGTTAGCCTAAGAGTGATATGTTTTCAAATTGAACACTATGTGTATCTGATGCAATATAGTTCCAAAAGGAAATACTTTAAAATGATCTATACCAATTGAACCACTAAAAGATTGGTTGTACTATATATTAAAATGTATTTAATTTATTTCAAGGAGGAGACAGGGCCCAAATCAACAGACATCTCGATATCGGACAAGCGTTATCCAATTTCAACGATTATACGTCAAGAAATCTGTTCACCGTCGACAAGGACACGACGCAACTTTTAACGGGTGAAGAATTTGATAGCGGGGAAGCAGGAATAGCCGTTCCTGCCACTGTATGCACAACAAAATCTGTAGGAATTAGTGTAGATATCAATACGTATGAGCCTCATTTATTAGCAGGTAGGTGATAATACATACGTAGTTATTTTGCTCAACGTTTATTTCAATCAAATAGCGTACAGTTCGTGCAGAGTTGCAGTGGCGGCTCGGCGAAGCGTGGCACGAGAAATAATATACCATTTATTTTGGAGGCTGGCGAGAAATGCTCGCCGGAGGCCCTCTACTTTAAGCGGTTGGGGTTCCACGCCCAAATTATTACCCAAAAGTCGCTAAAAACACATAACGCATTCGTGGCATTGCCAAACTAGATATAAACATGTAATTGAAAGGAATAAAGAGCGTATATATTTTACTCAACGTACCTGAGAGATTGACGGAAAATTGAGAAATTCTCACATGAGCGTTTGCTACTATTTCAGTACACCTCAACTATTACCGAAAAAACATGGCCTCCGAAATATCGTTATTAATATATGCTTTCATATAATTATATGCTTCTGTTTCAAAATCGATCTTGGTCGATTTTCTAGACAAACAGAGATGTGCTCGTAGGCACTCTGATTTGCCATAGGGGTTAGTTCTGAAGTTATTTTGTAAAACAAAAAAACTTTAGCATTATATGAATATTTAAATAAGTTATTTTACCTGAATATAACTGAAAGCTTATACATAAACAAAATATAAACATTGAATGATTGTATGTAGTCGACAACTGTTCTGAATTTTGATACTATTTTATATTAAATGTTGGTTTTAATTAAATAATAACTTTCTTGCTTTTGTCAGTCGTCTGAATTAATAATTATGCAAATCTCTGAATATTCTATTTATGTTATTAATATTCTTAAATTGTTTCATTTGGGTTTCTCATTTTTCTCATTGCGATTAGCGCTCTAGTTTAATTTCTTATTCTAAACTCTCTTGAATGGCCTTAGGGATTCAAAAGAGCATTTAATTAATGCAACCCTTTGAAATCACCTGAACAAATTGTTGTATCTAGGACTAGTAAACGAGAAAAGTTAATGCACATGTTGCCAACATAATATAATTGATTATAAGCGTGGTAAAGATTTATGTATCGTCAACTATACATTAAATCTTTATTTTTGCTATGCACCAATTAGCTTTATTCTTATAAAACTTTCAAACAACAAAATTTTTAGATAAAAAACGGCACCATTTTGTGTAGCTAAGTACACCTCCAGAGCAAAATTTTTGACAAATTCTTAATAGCATCTTTATTTTAGGAACAATGGCTCATATGATAGGCCACAACATCGGCATGGGTCATGACGATGGTCGTGAGGAGTGTTTTTGTAAAGACTGGCACGGCTGTATAATGGTGAAATCAATAGTGGGGCATGATAATATACAGCCTTACAAATTTAGTCAATGCAGTATGTCCGATTACATAGACAGACTGAGGACCGGCTCGGGCCAGTGCCTAATGAATAAGCCTAATGAACTACAGGTAAGCTTAATGCAGATTCACAATACAAAGGTTTTCCGATATCTAATAAGTTAGACGAGATTTGCCATTCGTTTTAATTCCCAGTTTTCAAAGCATTTTTTCAATTTTCATGTTACATCTAAGGTATCCTACATGAACATTGTTTGCAGCTATATGCAACAACCATAAGTGTATTAAAAACAACTAACCTGAACTAATGAACCGTTTTCGAAATAAAAATATTTGTAAAGGAAAAATAGCTCCTGCAAATCAGTTCAACAGCAAGTAAAATCTAAAACTCAAGCAACGTCAAACAATATTTTGTTGACCATTTTGTATTACCTTAAGTCAGTTTGGATTAGTTTCGATGTACTGAAATCTACTATGAGATAATGCAGAGGATTATAACACGTTTTTTTTTACTGAGACATGTAGTAACGGTGAGAAAATAATGGTACAGGATTTACTTATTAAAGCTAATGACGTCTGCGCGCACGTAGGTCGCCTCGAGGGGTTTATTTAATTTTATATTTTATTTTCTACCGATCCCATTTTTGAGTCTCAGAAGGTGCCTTGAGTTATTACGTTTGGTGTTTTATTGGCTTGATGCCTAGACTCAGTGTCACTATTGAGATATTTCACTGTTTTCGTCAGGTAAGTCTCCTGGTGTCCGCGACACCGTACTGTTGGGGTTGCGGTCGCAATGTTTATTTTGAAATACCCCTGTGGGGCTCTTCCACGGAACCCATTTTCAAGTCTCAGGAAATGCCTTGTGTAATTATCTTTAGTGCTTTTCCACTCTTTTCGTTAGGTAAGGTAAGTCTCCTTTCAGATCGTACCCCTACAAGGAGAATAAACTTTTCGACCATGACATCGTACTATTGATGTCACGGTCCAAAAGTTTTTTTTGAAACACCCCTGTGGGTATCTACCTACTATTTTTGAGTCTCAGGAGGTGCTTAAGTTATTACCTTTAGTGTTTTATTGACTTGGTGCTTAGACTCAGTTTCACCATTGAGATTTTTGATTGTTTTCGTCAGGTAAGTCTCCTTTTGGTTTCTATTAAGTATCGTCGGATACAAACCCTGCAAGGAAAATTACCTTTTCGACCGCGAAACCGTAATGTTGGTGTCGCGGTCGAAATTTGAAATACCTTTGGGGCCCTTCCACTAAACCCATGCCTTGTGTTATTATCTTTAGTGTTTTATGGGCTTGGTGCCTAGACTCAGTTTCATCACTGAGATTTTTAATTGTTTTCGTCATATCATTCCTCTTATGGTTTTTATTATGTGTCAGCCTAACTCATTTCTGCCTTAGCAGATTAAAGAAAAACCTTCACTGGTAAAATATTGATTCTATTTTTTTTTGTATTTTATTTGCCTTTAAATGTTCCTTGCTTTGGGTTTAAAGAAAAACTCTGAATCTCTTGAGGATTTTCTGAATAGTTGATGTCTATAAGTAGCGCTTTTTATAAATAATCTCCCTCTACTCTCCGGCATTTGGCATAACCTAGGGTCTATTTTGTATGCTTCGCAGATAGCTCGTAGCCTATGCATCGTTAATAGTAAATTTTCTCAATATTCATTTTAATTCTTTAACTTCGCGTTATTTACTCTCAGTTTCTTCAAATTTTTCTGAAAGTGAAGGTACTGATTAAAAATTATAAAGACAGGGAAAAGCGTAACATGTAAGATCCTTAACAACTCCCCAAGCCTTCCTTAAGGGATTTTCAAAGTTTGATATCCATTTCTGGTAGAAGAACTTCGTAGTCTCCCTAACAAAAGCCACATGAGACTTTTTGTCACCTCATTGTTTTTGTTTAAACAAATCCTTAAGTGCTATACTGGACTGCTTTATTTCTTGATTGACACAACTATTTTCATTATTATTTATCTTATTTGTTTTAATAGGATAGTTATTATTAAAACAAAACAAGAATCCTGTACATCTCGCAATTTTTTGTTTGGCAGTTTCTAAGTGAAGGCATATTAAACAGAAACTAAAACTTTGACTTCCAATTATATATAGATCCTTTAATTAGGCATCGATTCGTGAACTGCCACTCCTACAGAAAGATCTGTCATTGTCCCATAAAATTTGTCATTACAATTGTACAAACTGGGATGATCTAAGAGAGCTCACTCCCAGGACATCTGTTTCCCCCAAATTAAAACCTATAGCTCTTCAAGAACCGTGTCAATCAACATCTTCGCTCTCTCACGGCTCGTCGAGTGCCATAGGATCTCCTTTTAGTGTCTACCAAACTTAGAATAAGAGTAAAACTTACATTTGTCTTTAAATCTTCAATAAAATCATTATCATTCTCGCATTAGATTATCCTTTAGTACATTCTAAAATTGTTTTCCAATCATATGTTCTATGTGATCCTTAAACGAAAGTTCAGTGTTTTCATTACTGACGGTTACCTGCACATTTTTTACCATCACATATTTATGCTCATGACTGTTACCAATTATTATAAATTTTAATTTTGTTGCATTTAATTTCAAGAAACTACTTTGAACCACCCCTGTAATTAACTGAAATCAAGGTTTACAGTGTTAATCAAAGTTTCCAGATCTTTTGAGTAATAATGCATAAGGGTATCATCTGCAAATAAATGCAGTGAACGCGGTTTAACTGCCAATGCAATGCCATTAATGTAAATTGTAAATTCTAATAGTCCCAGAGTACTATCATGAGACACACCAATATCATTCACAATTGGAGATAAAAGTTGTCCTGCGGATAATGTGATCAATAAGCCATGCCAATGCCCTATCAGCTGTACCATATTTTTTAATTTTAAAACTAACTTTGCTCTATCTACAGTCTCGCTTTAAGTCCAGGAAAACAGCACCAAGAGCATGATTATCACCTAATAGATGTTTCCATTCATAAATAATCTGTTGCCTCACAGATTCACAATCATGCTCTTTTCTAAACCCTGGCTAATTTTCGAATAAGGCATAGTTTACTTCAATAAACTTGATTAGTTGTTCTTACTCTACACTCTCTAAATTTTGTTCAATAGTTGGCAATAGATTAATTGGTCTAAAATCCTCAGTAATAAGTATTGACTTAGTATTTATCGCGAAAACCGGCAAAAATAGGTATAAAACATAATATCTATTTTTAATGGAGAATTAAATGAAGAAACAATATTTGGCAAAATATTCTGAAAAATATTAACCGACACTTTTTATGTTCTGAATATAGGTATATAAATAGTTTTTCTGTTATGTTATTTTTGCTTTCGATTTACAATAAACTCACTTTTGTAAATTTTTGCGCTCCTCGGTGACTGACTTTTTGCTAAAAAACTATAACATAACATAACCAATAGCTATTAGCATCTCAGAAAGATTACTATAAAGAAACACAAGAACTTTGTTGAATGATATCATGATATTTCATCAAACTCGTTTTAGTTACAATATAAATTCTAAAAAATTGATTTCGTTTTTAATCTTGCATAGTTGAGAACTCAATTCCGATAATAATTATTGCCGCTGGCAGATTTGCGAGAGCGTTCTAGCTGTGACGAGGGAACAAAATAAAACTGATCACCAACAGATTCTGCTCTCCAATTTGAAAGCATAAAAAAAGGCAGAGCGGACAAGTTTCGAGAAATGTAATTTGCATTCATTATAAAACTTTATTAAAAATCCCGCCGTATATACGCTGTCGCATGCAAATTCGATGAGCATGTTTAAAACTTTAGAACTGCGGAAAATTATTATAATTCGCGCTCACTTCGAAAAAATGGAAACGTGTTTCTGAACAAAACGAATTGTTACTCGTTACACGCAAGGGAAGTGATTCACAAAGTTTTTATGGCTGCAGAAATTCTGTTGTTTTTAGTATTGCAACTCTTGCATCATAATCAATATTAAACGCATTTGGGTGAATCTGATTTTTAAAGTTATATTATTTTTTCTAGTTTGATGCATTGAAACTTTATGCTTGCTTGTAAATGAAAGTGTTTCACGAACATAAATTTTAGTTATTTGAATTAAAATGTTTAGGAAATAAATAAATGTGTAACGTTCGGAAAATAGCAGTATTATTAATAGCTATGTTTGAGTTGGTCCCTACACCATTATTAAAAAGTGTAACCAGCCTTATTCGCTTATTGGTCATTCAGCTGGTCCATATGCCTAATTCACTCAGCCGTTTGTAGTTTTGTTCTTTTTAAAGGCGTGGGATAAAGTTTATGGCAGTTAGAGAGGACGCAACTAATTTTTTACGGCATGAAATTTATTAAAAATTCCATCTTTCTGAAAAGGATATTAAAATTGAGAAAAAATACCCTGTGAAGAAGCGTAAAAAAATTAGAATAAGATTGAATTACAGCCTAAATACAGTTTCCAAAATAAACACCAGGATTACAAACAACCAGTTTATTAAAAAATAATATTTCTTGGGTAGAACAATATACGTTCTTAAAATTTAGAAGATTTTCTGAGTACTGATGGTTAATATTATGCTAAATAAATTTATGGAATGTCACTTAAGCTGACCTATTTATGCCATAGGTGGCAATTAATTTTAAAATTACAATTATATTAATTGGTGGTAATTAAGTGTCATCTTGACACTCTAATGCTAGAAATTACAATAATCAAATATCATTTATATGATACAAACCTGGAACTCATTGCGATTAAACTTCAAATCAAAAAGTACCACTAGTTATGGAACTTTAGCAAGTCTCTGATCATTAACTTAACATTACTAATTGCTTTATAAAAATCTCAATAAATTACCTCGATACTACTTAACGAGGGGGAGTTATCTTTAAAAGAATATTTTAATATTTAATATTGCTTAGATATGTAACAATTTATATGTTAAAATAAATATCCACTAAACTATGCTTAGCTTATTCCATTGGCAGCTGAAATATAGAAGACTTCTAAAATATCTTCAAAATGCTAAACTAAAAAGGATTTACTGAATAAAATAAATAGGAATAAATATAGCCGCACCAAGTAAGGAGAGTTGAGCTCAATTCTACCGATATCAAGGTGAAACGTTTAAAAATAAGGTTTAAATAGATTTAATTAATTTTCTTCCATGGGTTTGACAAGCAGATACAATAAACTTGGCATAAATAACCTAAACGGCCTAATTCTACAGCATATTTTAGGTATTAACAAGAATGAAAGCGATAAAAGGTTGGCACACTAAAAATAACACTAGATAAGATTAGAGAACTGAACCTTAGTATCTTTTGAAGTAATATTTCAGAATATACTTCTCGGTAATTGTCTTTAGAGGTCTCACTAGGAAAATTCAAGGTATTAGCACGATAGAGCAAGAACTAAATTATAGATACAGGTAGGGCTAACATTTAATAATTTAAATAGATCCTACCAGAACTCGCCGATACCTTCAGCCTTCCATATGTGAAAAGCTACTGGACTGGACTTCAGTGTAGATGGGCGAGCTACGTGAACCTCTCAGCTGGGAAGATCACTTTCTCTACAAAACTCTCGGCCTGGTCCACTTCTGATAAGACAGCTCAAGGAAGGAATTCCCCAGAATAAATGGGTATCAGTCCCTCGGAAAGACCCTGGTGAAATGACAAATGATTTTTTAGCCATCTACTAAGAAGCACATGGGTCGAACTTACCTTTTAAAATAAAAGGCTTATCACACCGCTTTGCACACGATGTTTCCCAACAGCATAGCCGGTACTCTAACAAAAGATACGCGTTAGTGCGCTTTGTATTATTAACAAAAAAATGCTATCTGGCAATCATCAACGAGCAGTTGAAAACTTAATTGCCATAAGGCACCTTCATGGAGGGAAGTCCAAACGAGAAGAACCTTTAATTATAACTTCCTCTGATATATCCTATTTTCACGCGTCTCTTCGGAAGGCGCTTGCTGTCAAACGGATCGGAGTACTGAAATCCACTCGTAATAGTAATGTTGTGACCATCCATACCACAATTTAATGGATACACAGAGAAAATTGCGATATAATATTCAGATACATTTACAATGTAACAAATTATGTCAATATACCATTCTAATGGTTGACTTAATCATAAAATTTTATTTATCATTCTGTGAAGAATATATTTTTTCATGGGGGTTGACTTAAAGATTGATGAAAATTCAAAACAAGGCACAAATAATAATGGTATCATAGATATATTGATAGATAGATATTTTATTGGTAATAATTGCGCAAGGGCGCTTTAAAAATTTAGGACAGATGATAATACAATAGTCACCAAACTCTACGTAGATTAAATAAACTAAAAAAAAAAGGAAAACATACCTTACAAATATACAATCAGTCAATATATAAAACAATAGTATTTAAAATAAACGTCATGTATCATTAAAATTATTTTTGAGGTATTCCTTTGTTGAGTAAAATGTAAAATTTTTGATGACATATTTTTAAACTTTATATTGAAAGGCAACCCCGCTGAGCTCTCTCACATGCTCAGACAAAACATAACTCTAAAGTGGTCAGTGTCCCTACGAGTCCTTGCAAGCCTGTGAAAGGCAGGCACTATGAGTTATTTCGTGTAGCATATCTGTGTACTCAGTGATGACTGGTGTATTGTGAAATATTTTCCCTAATATAGGTAAGGCAGGCCAGAATGTAGATGGATATTTAACTCTGAGAAGCACATCTGACAGCAATCCTTTTATTTTAGTGCCGCCAATATACGAATAACATCTTCTCTGAAGCCCCAAGACCCTAGCACAGTTTTGCATACGACTTATTTGAAAGAAAATAGCCATGATATGCTGCCATTAAAACATCTTTTGTTACAAGATTACTCAAGTGCCTAACAAGATTGATTGTTCTGGAGAGCTTGGAAGAGAGCCGGTTGACGTGAGCCTCCCAGGTTAAACCAGGATCTAAAAAAATCCCAGAATTTTTACCGACCCTTCACTAGGCCAGACCTGCTGCCTTCTACGAAGAGAAAAATATATGTTTTGTGTTTTAGCTGCATTGGCACTAAACTGGTGGGCTATAAACCAGTCTTGTATTTTTAGCTGCATATCATGTGTTATGGTTTCCAATGGTTCAGAGGGGTAGTAATATTAGAGGTTGGTAGCGTCATCGGCAAAAAATATCAACTTGCACTGATGAGAAGCAGCAGGAAAGCAAGGCAGACCGTTAATATAAATCAGGAAGAGCAGAGGGCCCATTACTGGGCCCTGCGGAACCATGCCTGAAGTATTCTGTTTAAAGAACACATACTGTTGACGCCCACGCAAGTAAGCCTCAACAAAGGAAATACTACTCGGGTCAAAATTGCAGTGAGAAATGTATTTAAAAGTATCGCAAAGGCAATCAAATGCCATACTCAAGTCAAAAAAATTAGGCATACGTGTTCAAACCTCTTTCCAGTCCTTCCACCACAAATCCCATAAGACCCTCCACCGCAAGTATGGGTGACTTGCCATTTCGAAACCCATATTGGCTTTGGATAAAAAGGTTATTGTCCTCAAAGTATGCATTTGTTTGGGCTTCCATGCGAGACTCAAATACCTTCGAAAATGTCGGCAGCAGGGATATAGGCCGATAGTTTCTTTTTAAAAATTAAGATAATCGGTTTTCAGGGTCTTAGGAAGACATTTTCTATTAAAACACATAGGATAAAAAGCTTTGTCAAAGGATAGGCTATAATATGTTTTATATTCTTAACTATCCTGCTGTTCAAGCCATAACAGTCCAAGGTACTGCTATTTTTTAAGGAACCAATCGCATCTCTAACCATATTGTAAGAAACCTCCCCAAACAAAAATGGCTAGATCCCAAAATGTCCTAATAAGTATTTTTTGCACGTTTTATTTGTAATTTCAAGAAATTTATTATTATGTGATCTATATATGGTTATAAGTTGTATACCTGCAGATGAAAGAAAAACCCCAGCTGCTTCATAATGTATTTTCACTGAGTAACAAGCAATATCCAGATCCACGCACCGAACACTGTCGTGATACAGTTTGTTGAGTAATCCGTCATGCCAAACTCTGTCGAATGCCTTCGAAATATCCAACGAAATCGCTAGAGACTCTCCGTAGTTCTCAATTGCCCCACTCCATATATGAGTGACAAAGGCCAATATATCTCTGTCGATCTCTCTTTGCGAAAGCCGTATTGATTATCGCTGATTATTCTGTTGTTCTCGAGGTACTTGAGTAGTTGCTGATTGACTACACGTTCCTAGACTTTGGAGAATATGGGAAGCAAGGCAATTGGGCGATAGTTTGGGGGCGTGGTTTTCTTGCCTTTTTTGGAACAGGTTGCACTCGAGCGACCTTCCAAGAAGATGGGTAAAGTCCTCTTCGGTAAGATAGAGAAAAAAGTCTGGGAAAAAGAGGTGTTAGTTCGTTGGCACAGTTCTTTAACACGATGGCAGGTATTTCGTCCGATCCTGATGCCTTTTGCGTATCTAGTTCTTTAAGGATTTAACGAATTTCACGGTGACGAAACTTGAGTTCTGCCATGGTAGTGTTAATGTTCGATATGGCGGGGAGAGCCTTGCCTTGGGGTACGTTCAAGGTAGAGTGCGGTGAAAACATTTTGGCCAGCACGTTTGCTTTTTCCTTGGCTGTAGTCGCCGTGATGCCACGTTCGGCTGTTATTTATATTTTATTTAATTTTCTGTAGTGCAGCTTTCATTTTAATTGATTGTTTTTCGTGACTCTGTCATTTTGGAAATCGTGTCAATTGTCGTTTTGTCTTGCGCATATCGTAGAAAGCTGCATTTTGTTGGTACTATCTACCTTTCAGTTCAAGTGACGCATCATGATTTACGATTTTACCGAATTGAGATTGCTAAATATTCTTTTCTGAAATCTGTTGTTGTTTAGGGTTTGATATCACACGTACTGTATAGAAAATGTACTGGTAACGTAGTGAAATAGAGAAACCTACATGTATGATTTAGATTTTAGATGCCGTCATTATTTTATCTTACCTTGTATATCACTTATTTGGTGCCTGGTATCTGCTGCGTCATTTGGATTTTTCACTGTCTTCGTCGCAGAGCTCTGTCTCCTTCATCCTGCGCCTAGCTGGTGTCAGCATTCTTCTACCGGAGCAGTTCTTTGTGATCATTCGGTCGTGAGTTGCCTAAAGAGGTGCCCATAAATCTCTACTAGTTAGTTCAGCAGGTCACCGTGAAGTCCCAGCTGAGCCAATTTTATTCCTATATTTCAATTACTGGTTAATTTATTCCGCCGTTATAGTTAGCATTTGAACATATAACTTTCCTTTAAGATACATTTCTCTGACCAAGACTGAGTTTAGCTGGCGTTTCTGTCGTTGTTCTTTTTGCCTAAGACCTTAAAGTTCGTTTATTTTCACTTTAAATAAAGCAAGCCATAAGTTTTTTATTATCAGAACTGTCTATTTGAGTAACGCTTTATATTATTTTTGATTTCACGGGTGTTTTAACGTGTTTTAATTGTTAGTTAAAAATACGTCCCAGTGAACTCAAGAAGTGTAAACAAAAAATGATCATATTTTGTGCAATATTCTATTCTATCTACCTATCTATCTATTGTATCACAGATTGGCATTAGTATTTCTATATCACCTATTTTAGGTGACTTGTTTGCGTACTACGATGGTTTTCATTTAACTGGATAGTTTCTCTGTTAGTTGACCTAACTAATTTACTAAACTTTTTTTTGTATTCTTATCTAATGGATAACAAGTACTTTTGCGTTACGTTAGCGTTAGTTTGGGCTAGGAGTAGAAATCACCCAAGTCTCTATAAATTATTGTTTGAAATAATATCCCTTAGCCAATTTGAACAGAACTCCTTTTGAAAAATTGTTTTTGAACGGTTATGTTTCAAAACCAATAATGTTTAAAATGGATACATAAGTAATTATGGATAATGAAATTTAAATGTAATTAGATATAAACTCAGGTAATAAATGAAGGGTATTTCAATTAATCTAAAAATAAATGTGAGATAAAAATAAAGGTAAATTCAGTAAATACAGGCAAATACTAAGTGTTGTGTTCTTGGCTTTACCAAGGCCCGAAATTGCTTTGAGAACGCCGCTCTCTTTAAATATCGAAGAAATCTAATACATATAGATTTAGGAACTATTAATTAAGACCATCTTTACCAGGATCATATGAAATAAACGATAGGTAGCGATATTGGAAGAAGTATGCGTATGCTCTCCTACAATCAAGAACAAATTATTAATTCCTCAAACCATATTTGCCGAATAATTCCACTTTGAAAGCAGATGGTTATTAGACCGAATGGTCTAAAATAACCAGGATAAGTTTAGCCACAAAATTGATCGCTTTTCTCTGTTTGAACACGTGGAGCGTCCAGACGAGAAGGCCTGAGATTTCTCTCTAAAAAGAATATGTACCACGTCCGTCAAGTGGAGACTAAACGGATGTACCGTACCGGTCAATCAGGTTCGAACACCTGGAGTAATGTCGCGAGAAGTAAGGTAGCGAGAGTATCGATAACACGAATCAACCAGTAAAAGGAGAAAATCGCAATACTGCATTCAGTAACATTTGCATCGGTACATGTTTCGCCGATTATCAAAAAGCATTCGGTTACATTAAACACCAAAAGATTATCGAAATTTTAAGAGCAACCGCAGTCAATGAGCAGGACCTGCGCATAATCTCGGCACTTTATTGGCATCAAACGGCAGTGACCAAGGTAGAACAAGCAACATTAGAAGATATATCGATAGGGTTGTGTACTATTCTCCTAGTTTAATCTGTACTGGGAAGCCATGTTTAAGAGGCTTTCGATGGAGCGCAAGGCGGAATTATTATAAACATCAGATACACTGACGATAACGTTTTAATAGCAAATGATGAACAAGAACTAGAAAACACACTGGATCGTGTAGTTTTGGCGAAATGTTTGATTTATAAGTTAATGCCTCCGAAACTAAAGTACTGATTTTTTCAATGAGACCGATAAATGCACACTTTCGTGTAAAAGGACAAACAATCGCACCAGTTACATCAATAAAATATCTAGGAGCTGCTATCAACAGTAACTGTAACCCGAAAAAGGAAATGGTGGTAGGTGAGGAAAACGTTCTTGGATATGAAAAAAATTTTTACAAGATCATACCTCACGATGCAGTCTAGAATTCGAATGATTGGGAATTACGTTTTCCGCGTTCTGGTTTATGGACGTGAAAGTTGAACGCTAAATTCACAGACAGAAAAAATAAATAGAATACTTCGAAATGTGCATATACAGGCGGATGTTGCAAATTTTATGGGTTACATGCTGTTTCGGGATCATGTGTTAAAAGGTGAAAGTTACGAGTTATAGAGGACAAATTACAGGGATAATTTGTTCCTATGTTATTATTGTATTCAATTATTTTCAAGACTTAAGTGTTAATTTCAAGTTATTGTAATGTTACTAAAATGCTAATATGCTTTTCATTTCATTAAAATGTTCTAGAAAATAATAGTATATTATGAAACAAGCATTTAATGATAACTATTATGACCGTAGTATGAGAATTACGACCCGAGCCATAGCCAAGGGTCGTAAAGAATGCTAGTGTCTGTGATGTTGCATTTTGATTGGTTATAAACGCGTATCTTAACGAAAAATTGGGTTTTAAATGGATTTTATCAAAGTACAGGTGGAAGCTGTCCAATAAATCACTTAAAGTATAAGAGTAGTAAAAGTTGAATAATTCATGTCTTATCTGAACCATAGGCATAATCGAAAAACAAAACATTGTTGTCATAATATCTAAAAAATTAGAGCATTAAGGCGAAAACAGAGTGAATATATCGTATCTTGGAAAGTAGACCTAGTACACTAAATCCGATTGTTTCAAAGAAAATTTCTGACTTCATTAAATTTCGATATGTTTCAATTCTGCACCTCAAGATTACCTAACAACATCTGAAAAATCGCAGACAACGACGAAATGTATGTTGGGCTATGAGGGGCTGGAGAGAAAATAGTGTACACTCAATACATCTGCAAAGTGTTTTTACTAGACTCGTAGCATATTGGCTTCCAGATTACTCGTCACTCGTCCGAAATTCAGGCTGCGATCTATTAACTCATAGTTGCATAATAGCTATTATAATATGCACCGTTTTTCCTCTTTCAACCAGCTTTGCTGCCATAATATTGAAAATGTTTACAAAATTTTAATTTACATTTGATATTTGAAAATAAACCTTATTAAACAAATATTTTCAGAAAGGCCTCACTGGATAGCTGCCGCAGGCCCTTTTATTAGAAATATCGCTCAAATAACTACATTATATGTTATTTTAATTATCAATAGAGAAACAAATGGAACTGTTGTTTTAGGATCGACGAACCTGTGGAAATTTCCAAGTAGACGAAGGTGAAGAGTGTGATTGTGGGAGTATAGAGAGGTGCTCCAGCGTAGACCCTTGTTGTGATCCACTCACTTGTAGACTAAAGTCAGAAGCTAAATGTGCATCAGGACCGTGCTGTGAAAATTGTAACCTAAAGGTAAATATAAAATGCATGGGTGTTAGTTTGCGTTAAAACTGAAAACTCCTCATTATCTTAAGCTCTGTATTGCCAATACTAATTTGCGAATTGGATTGCTTATTTTTAAGAATATAAAAATATTTTCGATCAAGGTAAGCATCGTCACTCACTAGCTAATACAGTAATATTTGGGCTTTTGAAAAAATATATCGAAGCAGCCTTATACACGGTATTTGAAATCAGTTTCATATCATCTACTATTTTTTATTTTAAATTGGAAAAATGCTAAATAAACTGCACATCGCCCACGTGATTCTTCTGTGATTTATTTAAAACATATATTATGTTTTAAATGCTATTACTTATTAGCAAGATATTTAAGGAAAGTAGACACAGCCCAAGAAAAAAATATGAAAAAGAGAAATAATAAGATATTACGGGCAAATTTATACATAGAAATTTTAAACTGGTAAACTGAAAGTGCTCCGTGACTGCACAAGTTTTGTTTAGTAAGAGAGAGCCTTTAATTTTAGATTTAAAATACGTGATGGAGATTTTTCTACATTTCGAGGCAATTTAATGTAAAAATGTACCGGATGACTTCGTATAAAATAGCACCCCCCGTAACTTTTTTATTTTTTACCATACGGAAATAATAAAAAAATTGTCATACAAGGGAAATTTTGTCCTTTCCAATTCTGTATTCTAATTTCCGATAATTTTGCATATATAAGGGAAGCGACAAAATGTATACATTTTTTTAGTGGAATGCCCTGTCTACTTCTGGCTAAAATGAAAGATATTTGTTTCTGATTTCAAATATACCATACAAGTTTACATTTGGGTCAGCCATTTTTACGTTATTTTATTTCAAAAAGTTGTTGATTTTATGCAGTATCATGACAGCGTATATCAAGATAATGTAAATTCAAAGCAACTATAAACTAAAATGACGTAAAAACGCCTGAACTAAATGTTAATTACTCCGTAGCGCTACAGCCCCTGATGGGCCTTGGCAGAGGCAACAATTTGCCTCCATCTGTCTCGGTCTTCCATAACTTCTAGACCATTCCCGATGCCCATTTTTCGGAGGTCCGTTGTTATATTATCACGCCACCTCAATCTCGGTCTTCCAAGTGCAAGTGGTCGTCTTCCTTCTGGTGCCCTGTCCCATATTAAGCGGACCATTCTATCCTCTGGCTGTCTTCGTAGGTGCCATGCCCATCTCAACCTTTATGCCTTTATGAGGTTAATCAATTCTGGCTGATTGTATATTTGTTTTAGTTCTGCATTTGTTTTGATTCGGTAGCTCCGCGTATCCTGGTTTTTGGTGGGTCCGAAAATTTTCCTCAGCACTTTTCTCTCGAATCTTCGAATCAGTTTCTCATTTCGCACCGTAAGAGTCCAGGTTTCGCAGCCGTACATTACCACGGGTCTTATCATGGTCTGGTACGTTTTGATTTTCGTTCTCCTAGTCACGTATTTGGACTCTGGTATATCCTTTAGGGCGTATAGGCACCTGTTGGCTGACTTTAGGTGTTCTCTGATTTCTTCGCTCATGTCGTTGTCGGACGTGATTGTGGAGCCTAAGTATTTATGTTGTTTTGCATTTTCAAAGTTGTATGTGTCCATGGTCACATTTTTTCCTACCCTAGCTCTGCCTGGTCTTGAGAAGCCCCATATATGCCGCTTGTTTTTCGATTTTATAAAATAGTTCTTTTACTTTAATGACGCTTATGCTCACCGCGTCTATATCATCGGCATATGCTAGCAGCAAGTTTGATCCACTGGCCCCGAATAGCTGAGTTTCGATTTTGGCTTCTCTTACTACTTTCTCCAATGCGATATTAAAAAGCGTAGGTGTTTAAGACCTGTGCTCACCTGAAACACATCTGAGAGGTCATCATCAATCTTTGCTCTGCACCTAGAACCCTCAACAAAGGCTCTGATTACTCTGATCAGCTTAGGCCAACTCAGCCATTGTATGCCATATATTGACCCTTTTTACACTGTCGTATGCCTGCTGGAAATCTATAAATAACTGGTGGAGGTCTTGATTGAATTCCCAACTCTTCTCCAGCAATTGCCTAATGGTAAACAGCTGGTCCGTTGTTGACCTATTTGCTCTGAAACCGCACTGGTAGTCTCCCAATATGTTTTCGGTGAAGGAGGTTAGTCTTAGAAGAATTATGTTCGATAGGACTTTATAAGCTATATTGATTAGTGCTTTCCCTCTGTAATTTGTAAAGCGTAATTTTCGGTAGAATGTCCTTGTGTTATTTTTTCTTTCTTCTTCTAGTGCAATTAATTCTCTGTTTGCCATTCTCTTTTTTTCTTCTTAACAGTTTCTTTCCTAGGGTTCTTAGTCGTCTGAATCTTTCCCTGTTCTCGTCTGTGGGACTTTTTAGCATTTTGAGTCTAGCAGTACTTTTCTTCTCCATAACATCCTCGCAATCTTCATCATATCAGTGGTTTTTGGGTTGCCTCCTAGGTTTCTCCCCTACCACCTTTCAAGCTGCTTCTGTAATTGTTCCAGATATAAACTTCCAATGCGCATTCATATCAGTATTGTATGTGGTGTTAGTATTTTCTCTGATAAGTCGCTCTAGTTCTTCCTGATACTGTCCTCTTATCTCTGTCTGCTGAAGCTTTTCTGTATGCCACTGAGGAGAGAGACGATTGGTTCGCTTGTTCTTTGCTGTAGATATTCTGACTCTGATTTTGGCCTTGACCAGAAAATTATCTGAATCGGCATCTGCGCCCCTGCAGCTTCTTACGTCTAGTACATTACGTCCGTGCCTTGCATCAATTATAATGCGATCTATTT
This sequence comes from Pissodes strobi, assembly GCA_016904865.1. Taxonomy (NCBI): domain Eukaryota; kingdom Metazoa; phylum Arthropoda; class Insecta; order Coleoptera; family Curculionidae; genus Pissodes; species Pissodes strobi. Next base: position 236,727 of record MU184621.1, on the reverse strand, counting down.
GGTTCCTGGTTACACCATCATTAGATACCCATGTCATTTTGTGTATATCTTTGTGTTCAAATATAGGGGACTTTATTAACATATTATTTGATGTTGCAAGATCTGCCACTCTTAGACCGTTATCGTTGGAAGCATTGTGCAGGCTGTACATGCCCACATGAGGTCTTAGTGCCTCTTCTCGTCCAATTTTCGCATTGAATTCTCCCAGGATGAGTGTCATCTCTTGTTTGGGTTAAAAAAAGTGTCGTAAAACAGATATTTTATCTTCCGTTGGTGCATGCACCGATAGAAGCGAGTAGTTGTAGAATGTGCCTTTTATCCTAATATAGCACATCCTGTCGCCAAGGGGCTCAAACCTTAAAACTGAGGTCAGCAGAGATTTTTTGGGTGCAAAACCTGTTCCGAAAGCGTGGGCGTTTTGGTCATTGCCACTATAGAAATGTACTGAATTCCCAACGTCAGTATGACCCACTCTAGGCCACCGTATTTCTTGCAGAGCGGTGATATCCATATTCATTCTTTCCATTTCTTTGATCGCTTTTATTGCTGCACCTGGTCGATATAAACTGAGCACGTTCCATGTTCCAATATTCCTATGTTCTTTCCTTGTTCTTTGCGTTATTCGTCTTCGTGTATCCGTCCTGATCCGCGGTTTCTGTTGCTTCTTCATAACCCATGCTAACCTGTATGGTATATTTGAAATCAGAAAAAAATATATATTTCATTTTAGCCAGAAATATACGGGGTATTCTATTAAAAAAACATTTACTTCCTGTCGATCCCCGTATATATGCAAAGTTACCGGAAATTAGAATGCAGATTTAACATATCAGTTTGCCATAAATCAGATAATCTTAAGTCCCTATTTAAATCCAACCTAATGTACTCGATACCATGCATAAAAAATTGTCCAAATAAATATATTGAATGACAACACACACGTTTAAACGGTCAAAAATATACAAAACATGCATCTACTGCACACAAACACGAAAGAAACATTAAGCATGGATTAAAATATAATGACACGAAAATTCACTCACAGGAAACTAATCGCAAATTAGTAACAAGAGAAATCATCAATTTAAACAAAATCTATCACAATATTTTACCTAACAAAACAAAACAATTATGATACCCTGTTTGACACATAAAAATATAAAAAGCAGACTAGCCCTGATGCTATATAGATAATAATAACCATTGACATCTAAATATATTTCCTCACCAATTTAACGAAACCAAAAAGAGAATGAAAAAGAACGCTTTACATTCCACTCGTACGAATATACAATTATTCGTCATATTATTTGCTAGAGTAAGTATGAAACTCCAGGGTACGTATAGTTGAGAGTTGGTTCCTTGCTTAAATATTTTTGTCCATTAATGTTTTGTAAAGTATGAAGCTGTTTGAAAGTGAATGCCATTTAAAAAATTGTTCTATTTAAGAAAAGAATCATATGCTTGATAAAGCTCAGTAATATGAGCGAAACGTCATTCTTTTTAAAGAGTGTGGAAGTCAGCCACCAGTAGTTCTGGCAACTGGAAGCTGAAAATCAAAGTGGTCAGCAATGAAAGACGTCATGAGACGGGGAAGTAGTTATGGAAGGCACTTTATAAACTCAAAAGAGATCTTGTTTATAATTGTGGATCTCGACAATTCTGAACAATGGAACAATTGACATTAACAAAGTGAGTTAAACTGGTAGAGTAAGCTACAGGATTTGGGGTAATGAAAATGGAGAACGGGTTTGTTAACGAGTGCCTATGGATTGAACCGTGCACTGTCAACTTAGAAAGTATTTGGTACATTTGACTATAGAGAAGAACTCTACCTTGAGTCAACGTTTGAAGAAGGTAATCTTTGACTAGTTTGGCAGGTATGATGCATTGGCAAGACTCTGAAGATTTTAGTAAAGTAGTAGTCGTATAGTGGGAAAAAGTCACTGACCAGGCCTATCGCGACAACGTATTCTTGTCATTCTTCATAAAAGTATTATATATTGCTCGTATTTTATCGGTAAAAAAGTGGAAAATTGCTGCGTGTGTTAGAAAACTTTATATTGCGGCATAACACTGATTCAACTTGGAATTAATAAACAGCTATTGGAGTGCTATTGATTTATCTTGATTCTAGAAATAAGAAATAATATTAATAAAATAAAATTCATTATGTATCAATATTGATAAACTACTTCAATAAAACATTAAAATTAGCAGCTTGGCATACCAATAGACTTCTCAACAAATAAGCATCTTGTGGACATTTGTTTCTTATTTTTCCCTCTTTCATTTGCATTTGAATTATTTTGCTTCGTTTGGGAAGCAATGGTATACTGCACTGAACGCTTCACCGAGGAATTGGACGCTAAATGCGATATATATGACGGTATACTAGGTGTTAACTGTTCAGCAATAAATGGATTTGAATAGAAAACAATAACCATCTATTATCATGTGATATTGGCCCTAATGATTTTTTCGTCATCTTGGGGAAAGGTGTTGAGGAAATGAGGAACAATTCCAGGTTAGAGAGATCACAAGTAAATCTATAGTGCCTAAGATTAAAGAAATGACCTCACGTATCACAAACAACAGAACGCGCAAAATCTCTCAAATTACTCAAATTCCAACACAACTTAATGGAATGTATGCCATTGTTGTTTCAAATATGCAAAATAAAAAGGGAAATCACAGGTCTGATATAGAATGTGTGCAAGTACTGTTTCAACTGTGCCAACTGAATTAAACACTCAAAGCGATAAAACAAAGTACAGCAAAGGCAGATGGTGACCAATGCACTTGAAAATCTATTGGTTCAGATCGGTGATAGTTTGCATACCCTCACGCCTAATATTAAAGATAACAGAATTGAACTGATAAGTGTTGTCATCAGATTTGGCCACCAAAATAGTACACCAGCAAATTCACAGGTCTTATATAAACAATAATTGTTTAACTTCCTAAGTCGCGTCTTCAAAGAAAGACTTGAGTACATGGATAATGAAATTCAAAAGTTGAAATCTATTCCCCAATCAACAAATCCTCCAACCCCTCTGAATATCACTCAGCGGACTCAGCCAGTGACCTGGCTGCGGAGGGATGTTAATAGTGGTGAGCTGATTCCGTAAAGATTTAATGCGCAGCGGGTGGATCGGGATTTTCAGGTCTGACGAAAAATAAGACAAAGGGGAGTTTTCTCGTTGCTACTAAAAGCAGTTTAGACATGGTTAAAATAGGCATTGATGTTGACAACGAAGTTGCAGACATACCGTGTGTCAAAATTAATATTAATCCCATTTAATTCATATATGTTTTTGCCATATACATAATACCTGCATGTTCTTTACACACCTATGAGTCTTCCTTTATATTTAGTCTTAAATTTACTGGATAAGATTTTATAATTGTAGGAGATTTTAATTTTAGGAACTTAAGTAAATATTATCAAATAGGACAACATGACAACACAGTTTCTGTGGTTTTATGGCTGTCCCCAATTGAACAGAGTAGATAATGTTTTCACACATATTTTGGGCATAGGCATTTCAAAAATTATTAATTACACTGTTAAAAGGAGTGACATCTCTATTGTTCCTGAGGACGGTCATCACCCTACCTTACAAATAGAAATGAGTTTGTACACCCCCTCTAGGTCTCCGAAACTATCAAATCAGTCATGTAGATAATATGATTTTAACCTTCCGGAAGTGGCGCCAAGTCTAACAGACCCGGCCACTTTTTAGTTGCGTATCCTGGCTCTCCAGATGTCGCTACAACTGCGTCCAGCCCGGTACCTTCCTACAATACCGTTCAGTGTTAACCTGACTAGAGAGATCGACAGAGGTTGAATTTTGACAAAAGTTATTATATATAAAGTCTGTGAGACTTGGCGCCACTATCCGTGTAACTATTTTTGTGTGTTGAGTAATTTGTTTTTTTTTTTCTATATTGGTAAGTAATCACAATATTTATTGATGTATAGTTCAAATAATATTTTGGATAAAGGGTAACTGTTGTATTGTGTAGTGGTTCATAAAAATTCGTTTTACATAAGCCAGTTTTAGTTTTGCGTTCTTTTGAACAAAATATTTCAAAAGCAGTCTGGTAGAGGAGACAAGATTATGCCGGAACTTCTGCCAATTCAGAGCCGCAAGAAAACATTGCACCAGGAAATGGAGGTCGGAGACCAGGAACCCGTAAAAGATGTTTTTCTTTGTGTAAAGTATTCGAAACCCAATTTTTTTTTGTGAAAAGTGTAAGAAATTTATATGCCGCTCTCACCTAAAATCTTGGTGTTCTGTTTGTTTAGATGCCTTAGACAATAATTAAAACTAAACATCTGACTTATGTTCTACTGATTTAAAGCAGAAAAACCAAAAAAAGTGTCTTAGTTGTTGATTTTTACGCATTTGTATCTCTCGTAATTTTTTTTTATGTGTTACTCTCCTTTTAGAATAAATTTGGAACCAATTTTGTTTTTTTAACGTTTTGTTTTTATTTTTGACTAATAAATAATACCATAAAACATATCTCGCAATAAATTTTTGTTAAAAATTACCCTACATATTTTTTCCTTAGCTGGGTCTGTCAGACTTGGCGCCACCTCTTGTGTTACTATATAGTGCGCCACTTCCGGAAGGTTAAAAAGGCTGATTTTGTGGCAGCCACAATAATGTATCTTTTGTATTTGACATGAAGTTTATAAAGATAGTGTCCTATCCAGACACCCAACCATCCAATCTAAAGCGAATTAATTTTATTCCATATAAGGTAGGTGTAAGACAATTGCATTGCACGATTGAAATACAGGTCTAAAACGTGGTTATTCCGTAATTACTTGACAAGGTGTTTACATAATTTATACCTCAGTGGCGTTTAAAATTTTAAGCTGATACAACACAGTGTTTCTTTTATTTTTGTCAAGGTCTACCTTGTTTCATTGGAGAGATAGCGTTATAGTAGCATTACGCCCTAACGTTAAATATGCAAAACATCGGAGCACGAGCATTAGCCTGATGAAACGGTGACCACATATAAAATTGCATTTTAGGATATTAAATATTGCAAACATTGTTAATTTGCGCCTAGCCAAAGCGGTCTCGTGTAATTTTAGGATTTCTCTTTGTGCTAAATTAACAGAGCACTTTGCCGTTTTAGTAATTTTAACGGGCAATTTTCTGGTATACTTGTGGACACATCTGTTTTCTCACATCAAAAGGTATTGTCCTACATGTATGTATAGTTACACATGTTTACTGTTACTTTGACAGCAACTATTTAGCTTGAAAGCTAGATTAATGTTAGAAGGAAAAAGAAGCATTTTCAACATTTTATCAAGATTGATATATGTAGGTATATCTGGAATATTCAAATTTTAATTATCTTGCCTATGGTTAACTTATTATAAAAAAATTCTAGACGATATTAACATGATGCTTTCTAATTCAATAATAGCCTATATCAAATATAACCGATTTAATTGTCCGATCAATGCTGAATATTAATATTAATCTTCAAATAAAGGGAGTGTTAGATCATAAATCTATAGACATAAAAATATAACGGGTGAATGTAGACAACTTAAAGTAATAAAGTGCCACACAGAAATTGCGAAGGCTACTTTCAATAAAGCGAAGAGACGTTGCTATTATTTTGGTTCTAAGAATGCGTTCACCCTACTATACGATGCTGTTCCTGCGGAAATGCTACGTATGAGCTCGGTTAGCTGAGGTAACTTTGATATCAAATACAGTAATATACAAGCAATAATAACAGGATAAGTACTGCCTTAATGTTCACCTATAAGCTACTATGTACACAATATTCACCAATTGACGAACAACTTACTAAGTCTCTGTTGTAGCTTCTATATACAATGAACTTCAATTTCTTGCAAATAAGAATGACTGGAATGTAGTAGTTTGATATGGTATACAGTTATTGCATAATAGCATGACCTGGATGCCTTGTGAAATGCGGTTTTTTGGTACATGCATAAATGAATGAACAGGCTATACAGGTCGCAAAGGTAAGCTGAAATCGGTGTAGGGGATATAGCAAAGTTGAGAACCCATGGACAAGACCAATGGGAACGCTAGTACAGCGGTGGTACCGCGTTTGAGATGTTGAGTGAATGATTGTAAACGTGTGAGTTTACTTACTTGAGATTCGAGACAAGACTCGATTAATATTGAAAACCCATGGACAAGAACAATGGGAACGCTAGTACAGCGATGGTACCGCGTTTGAGTGAATGTGAATATAAACGTGTGAGTTTACTTACTCGGGTTTCGAGATAAGACTCGATTACTTATGGTCCGAGACAAGACTCGATTGTAGAACTCCCATGGACAAGACCAATGGGGACGCCAGTACAGCGATCGATGGTACAGCGTCATACTGATATTGAAGATAATGGCAGACAGGGTGCCGATAAATACCTTTTTGTAGGTTTGAGACGACGACGAGCATGGTTGGATACCACAGTGCCACTTAAGTCGAGAACTAGAGGGATTATGAGGTCTCAAAACGTGAAAACTTTCCCGGCATGGCGACTTGGCGCCGACGGGAAGAGCGCCCTCAGCGCGTGGTATTAGGTAGGGATTCAAGAGGCAACACACTACTATAACGTAAGAACTGGATCAACTTGAAGAAGTTATCAACGCCCTTTGTCACCGCCCCTTCTGGCGGGATAATCTACATCCTCCGGAAATAGGAATGGCAATAATGTAAATATAGAGACATTGTGTAAAAACTTAGCAGGACCGGTTGTCTAAATTAATATTATTAATTTTAACGTAAATCTGGTTGAAATCTGCTGGCTAGTTTTCATGAAATTCGATTATTAAAAATCGGAATTTTAGGGCCTCCTAGATAATCCTAAAACTTCCTAGCTATAATGCTAGGGAGTTTTAGGTTGGATGAAGTGGCTATCCTGTAGGATGCTTGGTCGACTCGGCGTAGGATACGCGGCCGGGTTCAGATGAGTAAACGTGGTGTAAGATGGCGCTAGTAATAGCGCCGGGCCTTTAAGGTTTCTTGGAATGTGAGCACAGTGGCGTGGAATGATAAAATTGTACAAAATTCAATCGTTAAGATTTGAGAACGTGTTCAAATGGTTTTTAAACAATCAGGTTCTGGGGCAAGTTCGAACTTGGGGCGAGAAAAGCAGCAGCCACGTTTACCAAGAAAGCAAATACGACGTGCCCTAGCATCATTATGGCAGGATCGACCATTGTTTCACTCTCATCAATCGGACTAGTGGGTATCTCGGGCAACAGCAATATATACTAGCATGGCCACGTTGCAAACATCGCAACATCAGCCTCGCAGAAGCTTGGGGCGCTATTTTGCAACAAAAGCTATATACAGCGCAGCAGCTGCTCCTGCTCTACAAAACGCAAATAAGGCCGTGCTTAGAATATTGCTCACATATATGGGGTGCCGCACCTATGTATACCCTAAAGCTGCTGAATTCCATTCAGAAGACAGCTGGGCGTCTCGTTCGCGACCAGGACCGCTATTCTGGTAAAACGTTACGTTTCCGAGGGCGCTAAGCGAATCGCACAGCGTGCGCCTTGCATGGCAGTCGCGCTGACCGACGGATTTTCGTATTCCCGTTGCCGTACGTGAGCTCATCGAGCAGACTTCGTTGAATTCGCTAAGCACAACTTGTCAACCCAAAATTGTCAGTGTCCCCAACATAAAAATTTGTAAAATTACTAAAATTTGACAAGTAGACGTAACCATAAGACGTGAAATTGGTTTTATTTGACATATATATATGTTATTTGTATTGTGTTGTACCTAGTTGTTTTGTTGAAGATAAAATGGAGAAAAAAAACCATTTCTGTACAGCAAAAAACAATGATTACTGAGTTTATGAAACAAAATCCGCAAATGGTTACGCAGAAGCAGAGCAACCAATATACCAACGCCGATATTTCCAGACTATGACAAACATTAACCGTAACTCAAAATTCCATTCCAGGGGAATGAATATATTATAAAAGTCGGTCTTCCACTGATGAAAGTTGTCACTGAAACTCAAGAAAGTCGCATGAATTTTGCTGTGTCGCAGCGAGTTGTTGCATCATGAAAAGCCGGTTTAATACATTAGCAGTCAACATACATGGGCAATATAAGCCGAGTTTTACGCTAACCTTATGCTTCTAGCTGCCTACATTACACAACTTTAAATGAGCCTTTACATTTCTATTAATTCTGCATTAACATATAATAAGCTATTCCCACCTTCGTCGACTCTATTGCTTAAGGCATCTTGTCTTCTCATTAACAGACGGAATGGTTGAAGCATTTCTTCTAAATTTAAGACATCTTGCTTCCAAAGTCTATACATCTTTACAAAATTTCTGTCAGAAAATTCAAAGGGGTCATATGGCAGAAACCGCTGCCTCCCAAAATTATTCTCAATGTTATCTACGAGAAATCCTCCAATATATGGTACCGCCATTGTAAATTGAAAACAGGAAATGTGTACTAATTTTTTTTATGCCACATAGAAATCACTGAAACAGAAATATAGGTTATGGCACACACTCAATACGAATGGCAAATGGCAAAACGGCTGCCAAATGGTTGACGTTTTCAGGACGTTTACCGTGCGCTTCTCGCGCCTTGGATACGCTCGGCGTAAAACACACCTGAATACCAATTTTGCTGATTTGGTCACGTGCTCTGCGACTTTGATGTTATGAAACGCTGAACGTGCACGAAACGCTAAGCGATTGGGCCCGCATCATCCCGCCTCTAGCAACGCCTGTCAGACAGTCACGACAGACGGCAACAGCGCACCCGTTCGTCGCACAACTGGGAACACCTAGAACGTCGCTTTACAAGGACTCCTTTGGCTGGCGCACTGCATTACTTTGGAACTCGCCCCCAGGACACCTGCCCCCCCCCCCCCCCCAATTACAACCTACAACTATTCAAGAACCTAGTCAATCAACGTCTTCGCACACACACCGCTCGTCGAGTGCCATAGGATTTGTGGGTGTGTCACTGCCATAAAAAAATAACTAAAATAGGACGCAAATGCCAAGCAGACTTGGATGATGCTCAATTTGACTTTAGGGACGCCTTTTGAACCAGAGAAGCTTCATTTGCATTGAATGTGTTACTCCAAAAATATCACCCCGGCAAAAGGATATTTTAATGTGCTTCATAGACTACGAAGAAGCCTTTAAAAGGGCACAACATGATGAACTCAAACCAATGTTATCTAGTGCAAGCAGCAGTTGTCAAGGTAAATCAATAAATATAATAATACAGAAAGAAGTCCGACAAGGGTGTGTAATTTCACTATTTCTTTTTAATCTTTACTCGGACATAATTTTCAAGCGTTTCCAAGAGGAGCTGAGTGTAACGGTAAGTTAGTTGAAATCATACGCTGATGATAGCATTATGGTAGCTGATAACCTGCAAAATTTTCAGCAATTCTTATCTAGACTCACTAGGATCGGCGAGGAGGTGCCAATGAAAATGAACGCAAGAAAACTAAATGTATGATTTATACTCTACAAAGGTACGAAAATATAACACTATATCTAGATCAACAACAAATAGAACGTATGCACAAATTTAAATATCTGAACGAATATTTAGGCGTCATCTAAATAAAATACAAATTCGATCACGCTAACTCTTCATTTATTAAGATGAAAGCCGTCTTCTGACAAGCTGAACCTCCCATTGAGAGAGAGAATGATCAAATGTTATATATGGTCAATCCTACTTTATGGAGTAGAAGCATAAACCCTAAAAGTTTCAATCATGAGTCGTATAGAGCATTCGAGTTGTAGATGGATAGAAGGATGTTTCGTATTCAAATTTAAATTCAAAGTTTTATTGTCTAACAGGAAACAAATCCCAATAATAAGACAATTATTGAAAAATTAAACTTACTAACTAGTACAATATTAAACTAATAGTAGGTAGTATAACATGAGTTGCTTAAATAACTAACAGTCTAACTTTATCTACGAGAACAGATTTGAAATTACTTAAAGTCATGCCAAACAGATCAACATGAAACCGCAAATGAACATCATTGAACTAGTTGCATGCTCTAAATAAGGGCTCTTTCTTGGCCAAATTGGTGCCATAAGGGTTAAGATAGAATACATTGTGTCTTCTTGTATGGATGTAGGGAACAACAAAATTCAAAACTGATAAGAGATCTGAAGCATCAATTTGATTGCTGCATATTCTAAACAAAAACACCAAACTGCCACAAATAGTAGATTGATGAAGAGACAGAGCATTAAACCTTGAAAGCAATAACTGCTGACTAAAACCCCTTTCAGTGTATACACCATCCAATTTGAAACTAATGTATTTGCAGAATTTCCGCTGAACTGATTCGAGCCTGGTAATATGCACTACGTAATTAGGAAACCATATTAAAGAAGCATGCAGTAGGCGTGATTTTACTAGGGAGTTAAACAAAATTGTCCTGCTCGAAGTGTTAGAAAATTGTTCAGTTGATCTTATAATGAAACCTAGGGTCTTTAAAGAAGACTTTATGATGGTATCTATATGGGTATTAAGGGTAAGCCTTTTGTCAACACAGACCCCCAGGTCACGAGCAGAGTCACAATCCGAAAGAGTGGAATCATTTATTACGTAGCCAAAGTCAATCTCATCTTTGAGCAAGGAGATTGACATCTTCTTACATTTCTGAAGATTAAGTGGGAGTCTGTTAGCTTCACACCATTCATAAATCCTATCAAGATCTGCCTGCAGCTACATGCAGTCATGATGACTCTTAATAAGACGAAAAACCTTCAAGTCATCTGCAAACAGTAAAAACTCACTTCCAATACCTGGAGAAATGCCATTGATAAAAATCAAAAACAAAAATGGAGCAAGATTACTCCCCTGGGGGCACCACTTCAGGCGACATAGATAGATGATCTGAACCCATTAAACTCCACAAACTGAGGTCTATTCAATAAGCACGAAATGAAAAACTCTACCAGGTGTTTATGAAAGCCCATTTTATAAAGTTTTTCGGAAAGAATACCATCTTGTCGAAGGCTTTAGCAAAATATTTTTGCAATTTATAGCCTCATATGCGTTCTGCAGAAATGATGTTAAATTAGTGACTGTAGATCTGGACTGAAAAAAACCATGCTGATTAGGTAAAATAAGATGTTTAATTTGGTGAAACAGGTTGCTATAAATGCAGGTCTCAAAGACCTTAGAAAAGTTGGACAAAATGGAGATTGGGCGATAGTTCTCTACCATATTTCTTTCACCTGACTTAAAAAATAGGGCAAATTTTTGCTTGTTTCCAGGCATTGGGAAAAGTGCTTGTGTGAAGAGACAAATTGAAAAGAACACACAGAGGTTCAGTGAAAGCAGAAGCACAATCACGAAGGAGAAAAGAAGGCACTCTGTCAAACCCTGCAGTCTCCTTATTTTTTTGTTTTTTTAAGGATGTTAATACATCTTCATGATTTAATTCATATAGATGAATATTATGAGAAGCAGATTGTAAAAGACTGAAATCAGCAGATGGACTGGAGTTATTAAACACACTACCAAAGAAGTTTGCAAAAGCATTCACAATTTCCAGGGGAGTAGACAAACAATTGTCATTGTAGTTCAAAGTATTAGGGATTCTAGATGTGTTTCTTTTTTGTTGTATAAATTTCCAAAATTTCTTGGGATCATGATGTACATAACTTTCAGTATCTGTTATATAAACCTTATAAGCTGCATCAATATAGGACTTTATAAAAGATCGTTAGGCTTTATACGCATTATAGTCAACTAGCGATTTAGTTCTTTTCCACCTGCCATGCAACCTGTACTTTTCCTTAAGAGCTGCCACAATTTGGGCAGTATACTGGGATAGCGATATTTGCTTTTACGTTGTCTATAACGAGGAACCGTTTTATCAAAGATATCATCTAAAACACTAAAAAAACTGGAAACTGCCTTATTAATATCTTCAAATTCATGAAGAAAATTCCATTGAACTTCAGAGATAAGGTGATATAGCATGGGAAAGTTAGCCCTTCTAAAATTATAGTTAAGACTTTCAGGGTTTGCTATAAAGTTACAATTCTTACTTGTTTATGTTTCAAGTGATATAACAATAGAATAGTGATAAGCATTCTCTGGTACAAGTGAAACACTATTATCAACAATGCATGAAAAATTAGCAAGTACCAGATCCATGATATTACCTTGTATGATATGAATATTATTAAATTGACACAGATCAGAAAAAGCTAAAAAATCATTTTCATCATATTCTGTGGATCGCAAGGGCTACTACTAAATGAGAAATTCCTTAACAGAACTGGAGTTGATACTGGCCTACTTAATACTGTGAAGCGCCGTAAAATATCTTATCTCTGACATATTATCAGAGGTAACAAGTATAATTTCCTACAATAAATAACGATGGGAAAACAGAAGGAAGATACGGTATGGGTAGAAAGCGAACATCATGGCTGAAAAATATAAGAGAATGACAAGAATTCATATGGCCGAAGAAGTCTTCCATGTAGGAGAAGACAGAGATGCTTTCGTCTAAGCGATTGCCATCGTCGGTATGACCTGTCATGGTACTTGAAGAAGAAGGCGTCTCAGTGGTCTAAAAAATGGGTCAATTTCATCCCTTGCCCTTGATAATATCTATCAGGTATTCGTACATTATCAAATTGTCAGCCTTGGAGATTTTTCTCCAATCAAAGTATGGAAAAGGATACGAGAGAAAATGCATTGTTTTGCCAAACTTATTTTGAGACCACTGGCAAAAATGGAAATTAAATATTTGTTTAACTTATTGAAATTATAAAAAGAACAGAAAACCAATTCATAGGAAAATTTGGAAATAACAATCGACAATATCTAACACTATTACAAGAAAATAATAATGACAAAATCTTTTTTTTTAGACTGGTTTGAAACTTTGTATTAAACGAAGTTTAATAAAATTCCATAATTCCTAAACCAAACCAAAATCGAAAAAATAGCAAAAAATGCGATTTATTAGACGTCTAGTTATTTACATAATTGCACTATCAAAAGTAAACAAGTCAGTGGCGTTCATATTTTTAAAAATAGTAGAGTGCTCGTTAACGCGCTTCCCCAGTAAACCTCTCCACACATTTTTATTGCTAAAACGTGTGCTATTTTTTAAGTACTTTTCAGGACTTAAAATTTTATTGAAATTACTAAAGCTGTTTCGAAAATATTTTGAAAAAATTATTTAAAAATTAGTACTTCCATCACCATATAACTTTGAAGCAAAGCACCGGCGCGCGGTGTACCCATTGATTGATTGGAAGTATTTATATTAGTTTTGAGTAAGGAACCCCACGAGTGATGGTGCATGTTTTTAGAAATACCCTGTATATTAAAATATTTATAGTGTAGAAAATGTAAAATGAATTATTATTAAACCTAAACAAACATTTGGAAACATTTACCTGTAGTATTGCAGCAGTCACATGGAAAACTAAGTTCGTATTATTATCTGCTGTGTTTTGACATTTTAAAGAGTTAATTATTGTGATCTCACTTCTGAGTCATTGAAAATAAAATCAACGGACCACGTTACAAATATTAACGCATGAAAAAAAGAAAGCGATAATCTATTTTTTTGCCTTAAAAATGGGTCCTTTTGGTTTGTATTTGATATACTGTTACTTTTTATTTTTTGTTGCAGGAAAGAGGTGTAGTTTGTAGAGAAGCAACGAATGAATGTGATCTACCGGAACAATGTGCAGGGGATTCAGGTGAATGTCCAGTCGATATACACAAGAGAAATGGTAGTCCCTGTGGCAACGAGAAGGATAAGGGAAAGTGTTTTAATGGATTTTGCCCAACGTTTACCTCGCAGTGCGAATATATTTGGGGCTATGGTAAGTTTAATTTAAGGCAATATTATATTGATATCAGTGGATGAATAATAAAATCATAATATTCGAGATTTAGTTTGAAATAAAGAATTATATCATATATTTTTGAATTAGAATGATAATTTTTAATATATATAATTAGGTTTAAAATTCTCAGGAACTTGAACATCTTCCTTACAAACATATGTAATATTTACTCCACAAAATGTTTCTATATTGAATCTCATTCACCGGAACTAATTCTGTTTTAAGTTACTCATCCTATTTGTTGATATAAATATTTGGATTGCACTTAAAACTCTCTTTTCGCTGATGTGCAAACGTATCCAAATAAAAATGAACAGGCCTTTAAATCTTTTTATTTCTAAAATAGGGAAAAATATGAAAGTTTTGAGGATCCTTATAGATCAGTAAATTAATTGAGCATATAAAGTTTAAAACATCGACTTTCTCACTTATTTGGTAGTATGCCTCGTATTTTTGCATTCTGGAAAAAGTTCTAGATATTCCGTATATTTTCTTTTCAGTTGTTTTTGAAACATTTCAAATTAAAAATTATTTTACCAAATTATACTTTAAACGTAACTAACTATCCATGTTGCGAACCAAATACTTTCTAACTTTTTTAAGTTTCTTCGCAAGTAAGTCAAAGTTAATGTAAAAGTTAACAATAATACTTATTTACCTTGAATTTCTTATTTTATTTGTATGCAACATAATATGAGAGTGGCACAAAGGCAATATAAAGAAGAAGAAGAAGAAGAAGAAGGAAGGGACGAAACATGATCGGGCCGCGGGTGTCCTCGCTCTGAAAGAGGGCAAAACTCTTTGCCCTTCTTCTCCTTTATTGAGTTCTTTATTTATTAAACTAGCTTGTTGAACCACGCCAGGTTTCATGCAAGGGGTCCGCCTGATCAGAGTCACCAGGTAAGAAGGTGATTCCCTCCACTGGTCAGGTCCCAGCTTGGTAGGTACTGTTTTTGTTTGGGGGGAGGGGATCTATATGGACACCTGGTGATCCAAGACAGTCGGGAAGTGCCGGACTCTTCGCGGCTAAAACTCCCCACTTCTTCTCTATTTTGGAACCACCTCCTACTGGTATTGCGTCGATATGGAGCTAGAGTTCATGTTTTCCTTTTATATTAGTGAGCTACGGTTCGTGGAACTAAAGATGCCTCGAGACATCAAATCTCTCTCTATTGTTATGTTTGTATTTGACTTTCTTCTCTTTCCGTTGTGGACATGATCTCGTGGATCATCTTTTGCCCCACCGTCCATAACGTATCGGTTGTTACGTTGATACCGAGCTTTAATTTAGCAATCTCCCTTATTTTGTGCCATCTAGAACACTCGAAGATGGTGTGCTTGGCTCTGTCTAGCGTGTTGCAGTAGATCTAGTTGTCTTCCGTTTTCTGTAGCCTCCTTGTGTATGTCCTGAAAGAACCATGGCTAGTGATAGCCTGGGTTAGGAAATAATCCAGTTTTCGATATGGACACATTGCGCCCAAGTTCTAATATCGCCTTTTGGTTCATTCGCCTTTTTCTATGTTTTTCCTCTACATTGTTTTCCTTTTCATCAAAGTTCTGTTTCTTGCTCTGTCGCGTGCTTCTCGTTCCTGTCCGTCGTTCGTTTCAGCAAGATATCTTCGTTCCTCCACCATTAGTTCAATAGGCGGAATAGCCGTTATAACTTATAAGGCGACTGTAGAAATTGTCCTGTAGGCGCATGCCACTCTGTCCAGAGCTCTCTTTCGCGCACATTCGAGATTGGATATGTATTTCTCTATTATTAAAACTTGGTGCCATACTGGGGCTCCGTAAAATAAAATTGACTGCACTACTCCATATTATAGCATCTCGCTTTCCGAACTTATCGGGCCTCCGATGTTCGGC
Source organism: Pissodes strobi (assembly GCA_016904865.1). Lineage (NCBI taxonomy): Eukaryota > Metazoa > Arthropoda > Insecta > Coleoptera > Curculionidae > Pissodes > Pissodes strobi. The sequence continues at coordinate 220,933 of MU184621.1, read as the reverse complement.
ATGAGTCAAGATAGAGCCGCCGGCGCCGCCTTGCCCCCGCCTGACGAGCAACTGTCATCACATATTCTCCAAAACCCATATTTTCTCCTATTATCACTCCTTAATATCTTATAGCTTTGGATGGTACGATCTCCACGCTCTCTAAGTGAAAACAGATGTCCGTCACCTTCGTCCGCAAAGGATGACCGATTCCATCTTCTCCGGAGCCATCTGCAGATAATTTTCCCCATTCATTGGCTCACCATCCACCATGACTTATTCACCGTCGGCGCCGGATCGTCTGCGTATTCTACAGCTTGAACTTCATTTGGGTAATCCAGCCGCAAAACGGGGTCGTAAAAGACATTACATAGATGCGGGCCAAGCACAGACTCCTATAGTATCCCTCCTGATACCTCCATCGCTTCCCTGTTGCTAAGTATTAATTTTCTCAATATCGTGCTAAAGTCATTTCTAACATCCAGTGTTGTAAGAGCGCACCATATCTCGCCTGTACCGGTAGATTTAGTTTTTTTGTCAATATTAACCACGCGTATCACTGCTTGTACCATAGATCGCCCAGCTTTAAAGCCATACTGACTTAAGACAAGGCCCCAGACTCATCAATCGCTCTTTCCAATCTTTGCTTTATTATAATATGATCATACAATTTGGCTTTAGCACCTATAAGACATAGCGGTCTGCACGTATCTTTATCCTGTCTCCTGATCCCTTAATTTCTTCTAAGGTAATTGCTTCAACTTCTACAACAGTTAGTTGATTGGGTAAAAGGTCCCATCATATAGGAAATAAGACCGGTAGGTACCTATAACTCTCCAATTTGTTCTGTATTAAAATTTATCCCTTGAAGGTTTAGTTAATCTGAGCACGCTGAGCTTTACACACTGGCGGGATGATGCGGGCCAAATCCTGGGAACATCTACCGTGAAAGTATCTGTAAAACAGGGACATCTCGGCCACATGTCTGCGGTGTTCCAGACTATCCAGATTCCGGGTCAACTCCGGGTCGCCGACGAGACGCACAGCCCTCTTCTGAATGGAATCCAGCAGCTTTAGGGTATGCTTTGGTGCGGCAACCCAGATATGTGAGCAATATTCTAAGCACGGTCTTATTTGCGCTTTGTAAAACAAGAGCAACTGCTGCGGTGTATAGAGTTTTTTGTTGCGAAATAGCGCACCAAGCTTCTGGGAGGCTGATTTTGCGATGTTAGCAACATGGTCATGCCATGACATACTGTTGACCGAGACACCCAGCAGTCCGATTGACGAGGATGAAGGAATGGTCGATCCTGCCATAATGATGTCAGGGCCCGCTGTATTGGCCCTCTTGGTAAACGTTGCTGCTTGGGTCTTTGCTGCGTTGAACTGGACCAAATTTCGGTCGCCCCAAGTTTGAACTTTCTCCAGATCTTGATTAATTGCTGTAATCTGCTCCTGTCTGCGGTGATGAGTTTCAGTCGCTGGTAAGGGTTTTTCTGATCTAAAGTGGGAGACAAGGGTACTGTCATCTGCAAAACTGTAAACAGGATTATTCGTTTCGATCAGCAGGTCATTAATATAGATGAGGAACGGAGTTGGTGAAAGTATTGCGCCCTGAGGCACGCCCGCGTTGATGTTGAAGAAGGGAACGCCCAGCAACCAGTCCCCACCCCACGAAGTCGCTCAGCATCTTGAGGCGGTCATCCTGTGATAATCTCCTTATTTCATAAGGTACAATTGGCCAGTCCTCCCTGAAAATTGTTTTTATGTAGTGACTTGGGTCTGTGCCATCGGTACATTGGTAACTTCTGTGTTCTGGACTGGTGTAGCCCTCTGGACACGTCAAGCATCAGGCTTCGTCCAGTCTGTCAATTATGCAACAACACTTTGCGATCTGGATCGTCATGCGATTTGTTTTCGGTCGATAGCGTCTCTTTTCTCTATACTAGTGAAGCTTTAAAAATGCAGTCTTTGGTGGCCTGTTGTGACTCTTTCTGCCAAAGCTCTATCGTCCTTCTTCTCACTTGTTCCGTGGTCAAATTTTTGCCCAGTTTGGGCTCGGCAGGTATTTCTATACCGTCCCTATTAGTCGGCAGTCCTCCTTTGTATATTTTATGGTCTATATACTTATAGAGCATTTGGTCCAATATAGGACTAATTGTCAGCTCGTCCGCATCCTGCGCGGAGGTGGTCCTACAGGTCCCAGTGATAGTTCTAACGACCTCTAGTTTAATTTGTTTCTAACCCTAATATACTGGAATATGTGCTTGAAAACCCCCACATTATAATAGAACAACAACAATATTGCACCTTCGGAAATGGTTCTGAGTATCCCGGTGGTTGGAAAACAATAAGACAATGTCGAAGAAGGACACAGTTCACTTTAATTTGGATATCTCTGCACATAATTTATAATTTTTTTTAATTGCAGTAAAAGACCTTTAACAATTTTAATAACACAGCACCTTGTTCATCTTGTTTAAAATAACTTTATAACGATCCAGAAATCACCGTACAGATTTGCGTTCGCCATTTTATTAAGAATTATTGGGTTAGGTCAGGTCAGGTTGCAGCTTTCTGTACCTACCATAGTAGCTGGACCAAATGAGTTTTTAGTTTATTCCACCATTTTGTGAAGGGTTTTTAAATTTAGGGATGGGAGACCAGGTAACATTGATGACGTCATATTTTTGAAAGCTCGTTTATTGTTGACATGTGAAAAATCATTTCTTCTGTAGGCTTCGTCTCTGGTCTTCATATTGTTATTAGTAAACTTTTTTAAGTTTAAATATTTAACTTAACTATATTTACTCACAGTTTCTTATAATTCTGAAATGAAGGTTATGAATAAAAATTAAAACACTGGAGAAAGGGAGGGTACCCTCATTATTAACTATACACATTCATCCGTTTTTTAACTCGCTTACTACTTTACCAAACACGTAAGTTGGAGGAAAATAAGTACTAAACATTTATGCATTTCGTGTTGAGATAGTAATAGGTGAGGTGAAACCTTTAATAGAAGTTGACCTTGAGGTTGAGGTTACCTTGTGTCCCCCAGTATATAGTATAATATTGTACGCAGCACTGAAGAACGTTAGTGTGTCAAGATAGATTTTTTTCCAAAATATTGCATTAGCGTTTCTTAAACACTGTTTCAAATATCTTTTGTGATTATCAGGTTCCTTAGTAAAATAAATCTAATACGTACGATTTTTTAATTGCAGGAAGTATAGGAGCAGCGCAAGAATGTTTTGACATATTCAATTCCAAAGGTTCAATACAAGGGCATTGCGGGAGGGATAATATAGGAAATTATTTAAAATGTACGCCAGAAAATGTCCGGTGTGGATCGCTGCAATGCCAGCTGGGTGGACGATATCCTGCGATAGATAGACCCGATCAGCAGTTTTATAGAACATTAACTAATTACAAGAATCAGGAATTTGAATGCAAGTAAGTACACAAGGGGAATTACAGAAAGCTTTTAAACCTTCTACTGCAATTCCAGAAACTCTTTTTCCCAATACCCCCCCCCCCCCCCCCCCCCCCCGATATGCAAAGTACAATTTGAGCTATATTTAGACTACACCTATATTAAGGCGTTTTATCTTGTAACGAATATATCTTGTGGATCTCAGTTGGACGATTACAAAGGAGGAAGTAATCAACAATTTGAAAATTTACTGGTTAAATTAGGTATAATCGAAAACTTAAATTACAATTTTAAGTTGAGCAAAAATTATAAATAACTACTGTTACTCAAGATATTATTTTTCTTTACTTTAAGACATGAAATTCAAAAGAAATTATGACTGAAATTTAAAATTCAAAAGAAAATTATGAAACTACGTTCCAAACAGTGGCTCTCGGCAATTCTAAGTAAAAGATAACTTGAATTTAATGATAAATAGAAACATAGAGGTACAACCTCTCTATAAACGAGTCTTATTATAACTCCAAATAAGTAATTTCTGTTACTTTTTTATATATGGCCATCGGCACATAAACGATAATTGATAAATAGAAAAATAGAGGTACAACCTCTCTATAAAGGAGTCTCATAGCTCCAAATAAGTAAGTTCTATTACTTTTTTTAGGCACATAAACGATAATAATTGAGCTAATTACGCCTGAATTAATTAAAGATAAAGATAAGGTAATCACTATCTCGCATTGAGATAGGGACTTGGATAAAAGATAAAGATACAAAAAACAGGTAAATTTACACATGTGAGGTTAACCTGTCATAAATGCAAATTAACGTAGATACATCATTGTTGATACGCGACAGGGCAAGTGCTAATAATCATATACTTGATGTTACAAATAAACTAAAATTTTTAATGAAATAAGCCTGAAAAGAAAAAATATTATAACCAACAATACTATGAGGGATAATTCAGAGAAATTCTACTAAAATTCAATTTACTACCTTTACAGGAATATATAAAATCCACTCCGAGAATTTCCCAAATAATACTGTTCAGTTTAAATGAAAATACGTAAAATAATATGTGTGACCGCTAAACGATGAAATAATTACGTTTTCTGCAAATTTGGACTTAACCTCCAACAAATTACATGAATCTGACTCACGAGAGACGAAATTATTCACCAATAAATCGGTATTTTTACCGAACGGTCACTACAAAAAAATAAGATTAATGAAGTTGTAAAGTTAATCGAAAGTGTAATATAAAAATGCTAAATTCTCGCTCTAGCAGAATATGATTTAGCGAATCAGAAACAATTATTAATTATGCATTTAAAAAATTTAAAAATTAGGGAAATATATGCAAGGTGAATAAAATATTTCAAGATCGAAAACTAGCACTTACTCAGTCAAGCGTCGCGAACAAGATGAAACGACCTTTCTTTCAAAATTTAATACGTTCCTCAAATTATGATTTCCAATGTTTTAATTGGATATTTTATATCATGTGACTACTATATGGGGCACGCGGCGTCAAACTAAAGAAATACCCAATGTATACTAAATATAGTAACCTATAGTAAATTAAATGCTTAAATTGCAGGTATTAAATAGCGTACTACGCCCTTCAATTACCAACTACATGAGATAAGCCCGTTCCCATATAGATGTCACTACTCAATATAGAAATCTACCGTGAAACAAATCCACAAATCATAGGTATCAACCATCGTACCTGTGCTTCTTAAATAATTAGTTGCACGAAATATACCCATTTGCGAACAGATGTCACTGGCGATTCATATCTCGTACATCGAAAATCATTCGCAATTAAACCGAATTTAGTGGAGCGGAATAAGCTAATATTCCGTTACATTCTATTATTGTCAATAAGATATTATTATTATTTTTTTCTTACCACTAATTTTGAGAATACCATTAAAATTACATATAAATTAGAATTACGCATTTTTAATAGGTTCTTAAAATGTACTTTCATTTACAAATAATTATCATTTGAAAAGGTGTTAACCAGGTAAATTCATCTATTTTAGATCCATATTAAGGGACACAACGGAAGAAAGTGATAATCTTCCACAATTTGGTTTAGTGCGTGATGGAACGTCATGTGGAGAAAATCTTATTTGTATGAATCAAACTTGCGTTACCATGTTTCCGCACGTCATTCAAGAAAAATGTCCTACGAATGATCAGACGCAGGAATGCTCTGGTCATGGTGTAAGTATTTATAAATTTATTTTTGCTCTCCTTATAGTTTATCAATGAAATTGATCAATCGGACATATATTATCGCTTCGTTTTACAAATCTATGAACCTTTATGGAAAATACACTTTTTTGAGTAATCAATAATGCTCAGAATCTCCACTACGCGGACGAGAATTATCGCTAAAATTATTTGATGATTGAGATGCTCGACAACTGGATGGCACCATGATTTCTCCACTTACTTACAAGCAGCCTCTTCATATCCTGTTGCGGTTGTTTTAAGGGGTCTAATTTGTTTAAGATGGCATTTGGTTCATATGATGAGATACGACACGCCTTGACCAAACGTCGTATTCGAAGCAGATTTGGCACCCAGAATTTCAATGGTTTTGTGCAACAAACTTGGAAAAATTGTTTTGTGCAGCAATCCACGATCTTTCAGCTTTCATTTTTTAAAACTCCACGCCATGCTCTTTTGAGTGACCGTAAATCCAATGATTGCAATATGTTTGTTGAACTAGGTGGCTCTCTGCCCATCACACCAATTTTATAGTTGTATAACGCTAATACTTAAATGGCTCTTTAAACTGTCGCCAATCATTAGTTTCAGCCCTTCTAAATTTCTCATTTATGACAAGAACTAGTCTTCAAAAGTCTCGCTTATCGTTCGATTATATCCGAACAACCCCTCTTCACATTGGCAACACAAACCCAGCTCACACATGTATACTTGCCATCCCGTCACCCCCAGCCCACATGCGATAGATGCAAACTTCCCCTTGCAGTTAAACATTATATTAACTGAATGTCACCATCTAACCCCCTTTAAATGATCTTGGATTGACCGGTTCATTGAAGGACATATTCTCCCCTCCTAACACCAATACTATTCTACTAGTTCTCCGAGGGTTCAGACTATACCCTCTCGTATAATTTCCGATACTTCCTTTTTCAACCGTATTCCCATACGCATCTAATGATCCAATACACAAACATATATCCCTGCCCTCACACACTGGGTAATAAAATCACTCCCGCACGAGAATGTGGGCACCAAATATCTAGCCGTCTCTGTGATTTGAAACTCCTGATCATCATCATCATCATTGTCACTTTTGCATCATTCCGTCCATCCTAGATAGGCTAGATATAGATGTTTAGCCTTGAACACTCTATATGGCGGAAGTAGGACACCATCAGCAGTTGTAGCGAACATAATAACTGTGCTTGATTTTATCGGTGAGCATGTTAAATCTCGCTTGACCATAACACAGGTGGCACTCAGATCATCCGAGTCACTTGTTTCATCAAAATTTTATATTCGATGGATTTACGCCTTAAAGAGATTCCTGAAGGTGAACAAAATATTGTTCCACCGTACTAAGTTACTTTCTTCGTGCTTTCCGCTAATTTTATTGTCAGGCTCCGATGTAGATAAAGATCTTAAACCAATCAATCACTGGTAAATTATTAGTGAACTGTTTTTCACGCTTACCACATCTAATCAGAAATTGTTGGATCATAAATGTATTATCTGAAATCTTAAGAGGAGACCACCACTCATAGTACAACATAAGCACTTCCACCAACTTGTTTTCTTTTTCCTCACTTAAAGCTGGTTGGCCATCATACTGCTATATTTCCGTCTCATGAAATTTTTAATGCGATGACGGAACACCAAAAGACTTGCCCTCATTTTCATACGACCACTGCGACTCTTTTCACTACTAGATTTTGTTGGAGAATATGATGTAGCTACAGGGAAATTTCCCAAACTGACTCAAACCTACAATTAATATTCACAATATTTTAAGAATTACTTACGCTATACGCGTCATATACTTATTCCATTGAACTACATCAGAATTGCTACAGTTTGCGGCGTCTTCATCGAGAGTCGATATTCATTAAACTTATGTGTCCGACAATTTTCCGCTCCAAAAATAGTCAATTTATTAAACTAGAAGCGTTTATTGCTTCTAATCATCTTATTCGTTCACACCACTTTAGCACTGCACAAACGAGAACAAGTGCTACTGCGAGATGGGATACAATGGATCCGATTGCTCAATTATTGAGGAGATGACCCCTGCCCCACCGATCCCCACTCCTCCTGCAGGCGACATCTCCACCACCAATCTGCAAGACCACATGCAGCCGAAATTAACCCACTACGGTACGTACCCCATTTTCAGTATGATTTAGTTTGATATTCTAACCAACAATTTCACGAATAACATCTAGGTCAACATCAATAATTAGAACTTGAAATTGATTTTAAAGAAACTGTCCATTATTTTTCCTTTAATTTATGTCTCTAATTTAACTAAAAATATATTTCCTCTGCAGTGAAACGTGCATTCGCGGCGACATTGGAATAACACCATTCAGTTGAAAACAGTTATTTTATTCATGATTTGTGGTAAAATTGTCAATTCGCTTTGATATGATTTCTCAACCTGCAGCAAAAATTATATGATTGTCACATAACTATCATTAGGTCATGAGTGCCCTGATTATTTACATGTTTCAAAATTGTTTCATTTAGTCCGCATGCAGTTGGTTGGATCGTTAACCCAAGGAAAATCTATATTCGTTGCAAAATATGCTACTGTATGGGTTCGTATAAAGAAACTTGATTTTTAAAATCGGAGAAAGCAACATTCACTTAAAACATTAAGCATATACATACATTTAAATACAAAGTATGTAAACAAATTTCTCAAGCAAAAAGTATGTAAACAAATTTCTCAAATTAATCCAAGAAATAGCAAGAGTTACATGAGTCAAGCAAAATTAAGATGCTTGTTTGATGAAAACATCAGATAAAAGACACAAGATAGGTCAGTCACCACAAATTTCAAAAGTGAAAAGTCCGTAAGTAATTGCGTTTATTTTAAATTGTGGAATAATGGAGGAGGAAAAAAATAAGTCTAATTTTGCAACCTTTTCTAGCCCTCGCAACATTGTGAAATTCACGTTTTCAACGTAAAGGACCCCGCACACTTAAGATGGGATTTTGGTACTAGGCAGATTCTTTAAAGTGAAAACACCTTTAGCCCGTTGCGTTGGGTCTCATTTGGAACTCGATATGAAACGGAAACGACACTAAAAAGAGAGGAACATATAGATCTATAAGATGTAGCCTGCAAGAGAATGAGATAGAACACAGTTACACAGTTGTTACATGTTTTTAAAGGTAAAAGCTAGTTCTCGTTCAATCACTGAAGTTAAGCAACGTCGGGCATGACTAGTACTTGGATCGGTGACCGCTTGGGAACATCACGTGCTGTTGTCATTTTTGAGTTTAGTTTTATGAAGGTTTCACTTCAACTGATTCAATGATTTTTTTTACTTTTATTATATTATTTTGAGGTCAAAACTGTTAAATGCGACTATAAAAGGCCTTCCAAAGCCGAATAAAAGGGATATGTTATTTATCACGGAATACGTAATATCTGTAAATTTGGAGGCATTTATTATAATTAGATTAATTTTTTACAAGTCTTAAATAGTCTATATAAATAGCATATCATTTTTTATTTCACTCTAGAAACCTTTTTCGAGGTCACCCTGTAGTCTGGCAATAGAGTACCTCATTCAAGAGCTGCCTTTTACCTCAAAAATAGCATACTAAAATTTAAAAACATCTACCGAATGCCAAAACCCCATGTGCAACAATGTTCCGGGGACGATAAAAGTTTGCAAAATCAGATATATTATTTTTTACCTACTCCAAAATTATCGCAAAATTTTTAAAATATGCCAGTTTTTTACACCATTTTTACCTGAGTGACTGACCTAAAAGAGGAGAGGAAGGCAAGAATGAAGGAAGATGCCACGAATTCGAATCTAAAATACTTAAGTTACTAAAAATTAAGAGATTCCGAATATTCGAAAAAAAAACGGATATTTGGTATTTTGATTGTCTTTATTCGTAGATTTATTTTTTAAGTTTTTGAAGAATAAATGACACTTTGTTAGGCTATTTTTCTGGACTCTTTAAGATGTTTTTAATTCTATGTTTTCTATAAATGGTCTGCTTTTAATGTCATTTTGAGACATTTTTAATCTTAAAATCGAAATAGGTTCTGTTAAAGCTGTATATTAATGTTTTGCCACTTAAAGCAAAGAATAGCAATATTTCTTTGCTCAAAGTCATCTTCAATCTTATAAGTTTCTTAACCCCTTCCACACCAGGTATCCATATGTGGATATTTGTAGGTGTGCATCAGAGTACATTGGATACGACGCATTTTAATTGTTTAACTATTTAGAAGCATGGTATGGGACTTGAAAATTCATATTAGGTCTGATATGGCGCAAAAAAAAATATTGCTTTTCGGTTCAAATCACTTTCATGTAAAATAGCGTCTTTTATTTCATAAAAACAACAATTTTGAATTTACAGCAGTATCCATATGAGGATACGCTGCACCTCACCATAAAATGTCCAATAAAACAAAATAATATATCTGATATGAGCAAGTTACTTTTAAAATTACTGCTGGAGTTGAAGGGGCAAGGTCCTGTTAACTACAATTTATAAACAATGAATTTAATAACTTAATTATTGTATTTATTTAACTAATAATGCCTGTCTAATTTACAACATAATAGAAATACATAAATTAATTTCTTCTAAGCTCCAATAAAACCTAAAATATTAACAAACTTAAATACTAGAAGAATAAAATTTAGAATTAAAAATGTAAAACTAGTATACACAAAAAATTATAAATGTTCTTACAAAACTACCTTTTGAATTGCTTTTTCATGTAAAAAAGCTAAGCCGGTGAATTTTTCTTAACGTTAAATCACCCAAATTGATTAGAAGAGTTTTATAGGCTTTATATTTTATAGTACCCTATAAGACAAAATTGGCTGGTTAAAGTCCAGAGACCTTGCAGGCAATTTATTTGGACATATATATCAGAGTCGATAGAGGACAAAGAGATAACAGTAACCGCTTTTCTAAATATAGAAGGGATATTTAATCATGCTTCAACTCTTTTCATTTAGATAGCGCTGGAGAGAAGACAGGTACCAGCCGCTATGTGCCAATGGGTAAAGGCATGCAAACTTCATTCTCATAACTAGAGTAGGTAGAGGATGTCTCCAAGGAGAAGTTTTATGTCCCCTATAGCTGATCTGCTAAAGTTTTCCTATGCGTAAGATATGCAGATCGTATAGCGATAGTAGTGCGAGAAAAAGTTACAGGCACACTCTCAGATAGAAGTAATAGAGCTCTCAACATCGTGGTAAAAAGGTGTAAGCGCGAACTGCTCGCAGACAGCCCACAGAAAACAATAATGGTTCCCTTGACACGAAGAAGAGTCTTAACTGAGGAACAATTCTTTTTCCACAGAAGTAAAATACTCATGAAGCATTTTTGTTCAAAAGTTGACATGGAATTCACACATTCAAAAGGCTACACAACAGGCTACGATAGCATTAGACAGAAGTAGAAGAATGTGTAAAAAAGACTGAGATCTAAGCCCTAAGACGACCCTATGGTTATACACGAGGGTGGTGAGACCCATGATAATACATAGAGCAGTGACTTGATGGACAAAGACCAGGCAATTGGGGACTAGGAGACTATCGAGTGTCGTGCAAAGTATAGCATGCCTGCGTACCACGGGAACTATGAACTCAACTCCTACGGCCGCTCTAGAGTTATTATTAGAACTACCAGCAATATAGATTTACATACAAGGACGAGCTTAGTCGGTAGTTCAGAGACTGTTGCAAGGACAAGCACCAATAAGCGCTATCAGTCAAAAATTACTGAAGGAGATTAAAGCAAACTACGTATTGGACATATCCACAGATACAGGTCTGACAAACAACATACAGGTCTGAAAATAATTTTGAAATCGTAATATCAGAAACAACTAAGAAAAAATCACCAATAGGAGCAGAACTCGTCTGGTATGCTGACGGCTCGAAGACCGCTCAAGGTGTTGGAGCCGGTATATATGAACCAAGGATGGTAACAAGTCTGCCAATATCTACTAGCTACGGTATTTCAGGCGGAAGTAACTGCCATAGAACACTGCGCGATCGAAACTGAGAACAGGGAAACCACCAATAAGACGGTGATAATCTACTGCTGCAGCACTAAAGAAAATCAAGGCCATGAGCGCAACATTTAAACTGCTAGAGAGTTGATGCAAGGCATTGAGCGATCTAAGTAGTTAACATAAAATGACTCTAGCTGGGGATCCGGGGCACAAAGTCTACATAGGCAACGAAAGAGCCGATGAAATAGCTAAAGTAGGCTCGTCGGGCTCTTTGGTCCCTAAGGATCAAGAATAAACTTTTGCAATGCCCCAGTGGTTCCAAGTAGCAAAGGCAGCAAGTAATAACTTTACAAAAACGTCTCTCCCATCTTTGACAGACCAACATGGCATCCCGGCGACTACAGCCAACGAAAATGCAAACATGCTCGCCAAAATGTTTTCAGCGCACTCTACCTTAAACGTCCCCCAAAGCAAGGCTCTCCCCACCATATCGAATATCGACGCTATCATGGCAAAAGTTAAGCTTCATCACAGTGATATTCGTAAAATCTTCAAAGAACTATATACGCAAAAGGCATCAGGGACGAGCGGAATACCTACGATCGTGCTAAGGAACTGCGCCAACGAAATAACACCCATTTCTTCGAGACTTTTTCTCTGTCTTACTGAAAAGGGATTTACCAATTTTCTTGGAAAGTCGCTCGAGTGCAACCTGTTCCAAAAAAGGCAAGGAAACTACGCCTTCCTTCCAATAATCTCCAAAGTCATGGAACGTGTAGTCAATCAGCAGCTACTCAAGTACCATGACACTAACAGTTTAATTATCGATAACTAATACGGCTTTCACAAGGAGAGATCGACAGGAGATATATTGGTCTATGCCACTCGTATATGGAGTAGAGCAATTGAGAACTACGGAGAATCTCGAGTGATTGCGTTGGATGTTTCGGAGGCATGCGACAGAATTTGGTCAGCCCCTCTCTGCAGCTGGCTTTCCAGTTTCCTTAAGAACTAATCTCTACACGTTGCAGTTGATGGATACATCTCAGACGCATTCACATTAACGGGGGCGTGCCTCAGGGCGCAATACTTTCACCAACTCTATTCCTCATCTATATTACGGACCTGCTGACCGAAACCACTAATCCTGTTTACAGTTTTGCAGATGACAGGACCGTTGTCTCCCAATTTAGATCGGAAAACCTTCACCAGTGACTCAGACATATCACCGCAGACAGGAGCAGATAACAGCAATTAATGAAGATCTGGAGAGAGTTCGAACTTCGGGCGACAGAGGTTTGGGACAGTTCAATGCAGCAAAAACCCAAGTGGCCACGTTTATCAAGAAAGCCAATACGACGGGCCCTGGCATCATTATGGTAGGATCGACCGTTCCTTCATCCTTGTCACACGAACTACTAAGTGTCTCGGTCAACATCAATATGTCCTGGCATGACCACGTTGCTAAAATTGCAAAATCAGCATCGCCGAAGCTATTTCGCAACAAAAAAACTGACACACCGCAGCAGCTGCTCTTGCTCTACAAAGCGCAAATAAGACCGTGCTTAGAATATTGCTCACACATCTGAGGTATCGCATCGAAGTACACCCTAAAGCTGCTGAATTCCATTGAGAAGAGTTGTGCGTGAGTTCACCCGGGATCTGGATAGTCTGAAACACCGCAGACATGTGGCCGAGATATCCCTGTTTTACAGATATTGTCACGGCAGATGTTCCCAAGATTAGGCCCACCTTATCTCGCCCCCCAGCAACGCCTGTCAGACAGTCACGACAGACGGCAAGAGGGCACCCGTTCGTTGTACAACTGGAAGCACCTAGAACATCGCTTTATACGGACTCCTTTGTCTGGCGCACTGCATCGCTGTGGAACTCACTCCCTGGACATATTATGTTTCCCTCAAAATTACAACCTACAGCTATTCAAGAATCGTGTCATTCAACATCTTCGCATACACACCGCTCGTTGAGTGCCATAGGATCTCCCTTTATTATGTGTGTGTCATTGCCACAAAAAAAACAGAACCCTTTGTGGGGTGGTCAGCTGTAGCATTCAGGTATCCGTTACGGAATGGGTAGCAACAGAGTCTCAGGAAAGGTGGAATGTTAAACCAGAACAGAGACAAGTTAAAGAATTCATTAAGAATTCCACAACATAGTTCGCAGGCTAAGCCACAATATAAAGGCTGCCAGAAGGATAGTAGTTTTATTGACCGGCTATTGTCGACTGAAAATACACTTATGTCTGATGGGTCTAACAGGTAACCCTATGAAGTTTCTGCAAAGAAGAAGAAAAAAATACATCCCAGGTTCTACGCCGCTGTGAAGGTGTCGTGAGAATGCGTTTCGAACAAATAGGCGAAACCAATCCATTAGCTACAAACTAAACCATAACCTTGATAACGAACCCCACATTATCAAGGTTATGGATGATAATCAGAAATATGATGATGAGTTGCTCTAAAAACAGGGAGAGCCACAATATCTTATAGGTTGTTTCGAAAATTCTATTCTAATCTAATTTAATATTTTTTATAGATGCCGGTATGATTTTTTTCCTTCCAGTATTTGAGTTTGTTAATATTTTAGTTTTACTCACAGGTTTTACTGGTGTTTAGAAGAATATAATTTATATATTTATATCATGCTGTAAATTAGACAGATTAATTTAATAAATACAACAATTTAGTTAATGAATTCAATGTTTATAAAAATTTGTAGGTAACAGAATGGTATCAAAAAAAAAACCATAAAATCATTGAAGATGACTTTAAGAGACAAAAATTGATATGCAATTGTAACAATATATGTTTCGATTTTTGGTTAAAAAATGACCCAAAATGAGTTAATAAACAAACCAGTATCTATTAAAAATAATGACGGGACGATAGAAAATGCGAAACAGCCGATGTAAAAACAAATAAGAGCATCTTAAAGAGCTAAAAAATTGTCCTTTAAGAAATTGGCATTGTGTTTTCATAAATTTAAAAATACAGCTACAAATAAATACGCTCCTAAATCCCAAAAATCGGTTTTTTTTTCGAATATAGAAACTCAGAAGCATTCGAAATCTCTTCACTGTCTTCGTATTTCTTACAGTTTTTGAAATCCCCATATAGATTCAAATTTGTGCAGCTTTAATTTATGAATATGTAATAACCAAATTGGGTATAGTATTATAAAGCCAGTATTGTAAGAAGCTGGCCTCTTCATCTTATAATGAATACGTACTTATGTGTTATTATACGTGATTTTCTTGAATCAAAGTTCATTTCAAACTAAGCTTTGCATTAATTTGGAACCACTTCGGTAATTAATCGAGTGAAAATTAATCTAAAAAGATTTAATTTTCAATATTTTCTTAAGTGACTAGTTTTGTGAATTTCTCTCTATATGTGCCCTTCGGCTATCAGTAGAGAAAGTTGATTAGAATTTGTATTAAATAAAACTAATTCAAGACTCTATTATATGTTAATAGTTTTGTTTCCAATGATACAGTGAATGCACACCTCGATGGAAATATATTATTATCTTTATTAAAGACATAAAATAAATGAAAGAAAAACTGGAGTTTTTGATTATGCTTAGATCAACAATTCCTTGAAATATTTCATCCATTTTAAATGTTCGCAAGCAAAACGATATAATAACGAGTTAATGATTGGTCATGTCATAGCACCTCTTCTACGCGCCCTTCCTGATAAAGGGCAGAGCTCTTTGAAGTATCCAATTAGAACGGCTTTATTATATTTTCTTTTTCTTTTTATTTGGCAAACAAAGAAAGCATTCAAAATATAATTTTGCTTGGGCTATTTCGTAGAAATTGTATACTTTCTATTTATTGAAGTAAAAGCTGTCCAATCATCTTACTTAAACCGCCGTACAAGTTTTGATTAGTTTGGGTAAAATCTGTCAAATACATACATTTCCATTTATTATATTTTAGATCAGTTTGAAATTGAGTTTTAGCTGATTATAATATTACCAGGTTTTACATAATTGATAAATTATTATCAAATTTATTTCCAAGCCTGCTTGTAGGGAAACCTAACTATACATTTATTTTAAGAGTTTGCATATCATAACGATATTATTTAATTATTCCATAATTGAATATAATAATTTAATGCTAAGAGCAAATCAATGAAAACGAATTATTTGATTATGATGGTTGGGAGGAGGCAGGCAATAAGGTAGAAAATCTATGACAGATCAATTGTTGCGGGTGGTTGAAGTGAAAATATTTTGAAGGTATTTAAAGATCTATGACATGATATTTTATTATTTTTTTCTGATGTCTCATTTTTTAGTGACGGGTTTAACTGCAAACAAATTTTCGGTCTCCAATTCTATATCTATTAGTAAAATTATACAGATCAAAAGGATACCACTTCATGGTTGTTCAATAAAATACAAAGTCTTACAATATTAAATGCCAGACCTATTCAGTGCTATATATATAAACTTAGAAACATTTTATCCATTCTTTCGTCTCAGCCAACACATTATTAAATTGTTTTGATCTGAATGCAAGCTAACATGTGGATTTTGAGAGTCTATTTCATTTATATTTTGCATGTGGAATCTATTACGACAGTTTCAGTTTCTGTTCTGAAATTATTGCTCAACATAAAAATATCTTAATTTTATATAAAAAGACTAATTTTCATTCATAGCGATTTTTCAGAAATTAATTTACACGGGGGTACGCTTAATCTTGCAACGGTTGTAATTGCTGCTGAGTGCCAGCAGCATTTCAGAATAGACTTACTTTTATTCCAGGGCATTTCCTTAACACAATATTTAACTGGAAAACATTACAGTTCTGAACAAGAAGTACGAATATAAATACTAATATGAAACATCCCAAATTGTTTATATTTTGAGACAACAATGTAGAGTGGAGCATACGAATCCCTACGAAACTACAACCAATAAAGGTTAAGGTTTTTTTAAATTCATATTAAAACTGCTATAATTTGACAAAATCAAGATAATATTCCATCAGTTTGACTGGTGAAAAGAGAAAATCCGAGATATATAGGATGTTCTTAAATCACTTGCTTAATATTTCAGGGTGTGATTCCTCAGGCCACCGCATCGTTAGTTTTAAATTTATCCGATAGTACTTTAGATATTATTTTCAATTGTGATGCGTGTTAATAGGATATAAAGCCAGGGAGTAGCTGGTATTATAGAGCAAGAATACGCACTGTCACTAGTAAAAGCAATTTAACTGGTACTGTACTACTTTTCAATTCTCGCGTTGTAATAACTAAACCTATACAGGCTTCTATTTCTCTTCTGTTATTTGGTGCATATTTCCTAGCATGATCAGGATGGGTTTTATTATAAACATCAAAAAAATTCTTGGATTTGCGGTTAGGTAATGAAAATGTCGAATATAGCCTCAGAAGAAAAATGCGCCCTTGTTGCATAAGCCTAAGTTTGTTCATGATCATTACTTTCGGGTTCGCTTGTGACATCTTCCAATAGAGTTTTGTAATCCGGATCATTATTATTTAACAGTATCAACATTACTTCTTCTTTAGTGAGAGCATACGCTAAAATTTGATCAGCATCTTCTTGGTCAGATACATGGTCATCACTTTCGGCGTCGCTTGCGGCATCTTCTTCCGATAT